>SRLM01014271.1:0-207676 GCA_015708895.1 Populus ilicifolia
CCTGCACTTGGAAGAAGACATCAATCTCTTTGTCGTGTCATCTCCCAAGTCCAAGAGTGTCGAAGTAATAAATAACCCGATAAGACCGGAGTCGAACCACATGGAGGTTAATTGTGTAAATTATAGGTAACAATAACACAACAACAACAATAACAATAACAACAACAATAACAATGGTGGTGATGGTTGTAGTGGTAATAATTAAGAAAAAGAAAAAGTTGATGAGAACTTTGAGATGAAAGATTAATGTAATGATTAAACAATGATAACAACAAATATCAAGCTTAGAGGATCCACTAATGGTATGTTAAATAAGTATAGTATAAACTCTTATTATTCAATTGGAAACCACACGTAAAGGAGGTTCCAATCAAATTATAAATTGTTAACATGATTACATTAGTTATCTTATTTGATGAATGCTAATACTTGTAAATCTCGTTACCCATTCATTATTATAACTTATGTTAACAACAAATCAAGTTTCTTTCATAGTTTAAGCGCTAGTTATACCATATAATATAGGCTATGAAAGTGTCAAACATTTGTTATACGAAGTGTTGTATAACATAAATCTAGATTAGTGATTTAACAAGCAAAGTATTAAAGAGTGAATAAAATAACAAATATAAAACATGTTAATATCAAATATTAAAGTCTATGTTAAGTTTACGCTATACTTATTCTTACATCATTAGTGTAACGTTTTCACCTTGACATAATAAACTTAACTAAACATAATGAAAAATAAATAAATAAATAAATAAAATAAGAACATAAATAAGATAAAAGTTAATTAAGTAAAGGAAAGAAATTGAAAGGCATAAATAAGATATTAATGAAAATAAATAAGGCATAAAGAGAGAAAGCAAAAGCATGATCTTGATCTGGAAATCAAAATGCCTAAAGGCATGGAAAATGCCTCCTTTTATAGGCCAAAATTGAAAACTATTGATTTGATGACTAATTGATGAGTGGGTGACCAACTCTTGACTTAGTGACAATCCTTATCTTCTTTTATCTACCCAAAATATCATTGATAAAGTTAGAATTGGAACCACTTGAAAACATGAAAGTTATAGATAATTGTCTTAGCTTTCCAAGAAACAAAATAGAGGTTATTTGGACTTTTACAACTCTAGATATGGACCACACACTAAATAATGCATAAGCTGTAGGACAGATTCAGACTTTCTTATTTGTTGTTATAATTTGGACTTGAAAATATAAAAGTTATAGGCCTATGTCTTACCTTTCCATCCATATAATGTAGACCTCAATCCAAGATCTATAGCTCCATATATGACCCAATAACCAAATAATGTTCTGATTTGGACAACACCAACATCTATTTTCTAAGTTTGGCCATCTTTTTGT
Organism: Populus ilicifolia; assembly: GCA_015708895.1. Classification (NCBI taxonomy): domain Eukaryota; kingdom Viridiplantae; phylum Streptophyta; class Magnoliopsida; order Malpighiales; family Salicaceae; genus Populus; species Populus ilicifolia. The sequence continues at coordinate 1,378 of SRLM01014271.1, forward strand.
CCTTTTAATTTCAGTTCTTGAATTCATCAATCAATCCTTTCATTTATGTGATAGACCTATATTTATTTTGAACATTTACCACAAATTAAAGGTATCTTATATTAGTAGATATGTTATTATAAAACATGCTTTAGTTAAGGAGTTATTGATACTTTAAATGCAAAATGATAATATAAAACCTTGATAAAAATGCACTTTTAAGTACTAATCAATAATGGACAAAAAGGAAAGAACTAAAACCCTAAAACCATGCCCACAGGGCCTACTTAAGGCCATAAATGGCCTTATGAAGTTTACACACATGATTGGGCCAGTGAGGGTCAGCAAAGCTAAGTGTTTGTTACATATATACATCTTTGGATAGAGAGCCATGCAAAAATGCATTTTTGACATCAAGTTGTCGAAGAGGCCATGCAAAAGATATAACTAAATAGAAAACAGTATGAATGGTTGTGAGCTTAACCACATGACTGAAAATATTAAAATAGTCGACACTTAATTGTTGATGGAAGCCTTTGGCAACAAGACATGCCTTATATCATTCAATTGTTCCATCAGAGAATTACTTTATTTGAAAGACCCATTTGCAACCAACTAGATTGAGTGAAGGAGATGATGATACCAAGGACTAGGTGCCCTAATAAAGAAAGGCATGATGCTCATCTAGCATGACCTGTTTCCATTCAGGATGACGAGAGGCTTGGGTATAGCATATGGGTTGACCAAAGTAGAGAAAACATAAGGAACGAGGTACCGAGTAGAAAAATTGGCATGATATTTGGGATTAGGCTTGACAATTCCAAATTTAGGCATGCGTGCACAAGACTGACATAGTCACTTAGTGGTGGAGATTTGATGACTAGGTCATTAAAAGGAATAAGGGGAGATAGAGTTTAAGGTGTTGAAGAAGAGATAGATAAGACTAGTGGTGTAGGAGCACGTGGGTCTAAGGATGGGGGTAATATGGCTGATTATGGAGAATTTATAGGGGCTAGTTATGGAGAGCTAGGGTCAACAGGAAAATATAGAGAGGAAGTTGACCCAAAGATGGACCAGGTTAATGTTTAGGAATTATCAGCAATAATGGACTAACTTGGTGGATGAGGAAGAAAACTCATGGGGACTAAAGCAAGATATTAGAGCATAACAGGCTTAGAAACAACAACATAATAGGGTTGGTCTTTATGAAAAATGACATGGCAAGAAATATAGAGCTGACATGTAGGAGGATAGAGGCAACGGTAACCATGATGGCAATCATTAAAGCCAATAAAAACATACTAAAGAGAATGAGGTTGTAATTTATTAGTTATATAATCTCCAATATATGGCTAACAAATACATCCAAAAACATGAAGGAATGTGTAAGTCGAGGAAACGCTAAATTATAACTTAAAACGGGGAGTTCCTTAAAGAACAGGGGTTGGAAGTCGATTAATCGAAGAAATTATTGTACAAAATGCTTCAACCCATAGATTATAAGGCATGAGAGTAGTGTGTAAAAGGGTGTGCCCATATCAGCAATATGAAAATGTTTTTGCTCTGCTCACCCATTTTGTTGGGGTAAATAAGGATAAGAAAAATGATGCAAAATATCATTAATAGCACAAAACTATTTAAATTGCAGGTTATCATATTCCTTCCCCCCTCACTTTGAAATTGCTTGATAAACAAAGAGAATTGAGCTTTAACATACATAACAAAGGTATAAAAATGACCAAAAACTTTGGATTTAACATGCATAGGGAAAATCCATGAATAACAAGTGTAATCATTCGTAAACAAGACATAATAGCAATATCCAAAAACAAAAACAACAAGAGACATCTACACATTTGAATTGATTTATGCAAATGGCTCAGTAGAACAACGGTCATGAGATAGAAAGGAAAGTTTGATTGATTCAGCTAATGCACAATAGCTATAGAGGGAATTTGATACGCGAAAAAAAAAAACTTTATAAAGAGCGAGAGACAAGTATGCGAAGAACTTTATTGGAGGGATGACCAAGATGATGATGTCATAAAGAGGACGATGAAAGGTTAGAAGAAAAAGATTGCTTGGAGTTGGACGATAATGTTAAAAAGATAGGATAAAGACAATTTTTACAAAGGCCCTAAAAGAGAACAACACCACGCTATAAGTCATGAATTTAATATCCCTAAGGGAAGAAGGTAATACTAACATTAAAATCACGAGTAAATTGAGCAACAGATAAACGATTTTTATGAAAATAAGGTACATGAAGAACATCAGAGAAAAAAAAGATAAAGAAACTAGAAGAAAAGGAAAGGTTACTAGAATAAATGATGGGGAAAGTGTCACCATTACCAACAACCACCTCATCAGAAGCTGCATATGAAGTGCTGAAGTGAAACTTCTGTGCATCATAGGTCATGTGATTGGTGGCACCAAACTCTAAATACCAGTTAGGGTTTGAAGAAGACATAACATGCATACTAATGAAAGCACGAGGATAAGAGCACTTAGCTCGAACATGACCAAATTATAGGCAATTCTAGTATTGAATTGACTGGTGAGAGGGTAGAGGACCTAAAAGATCTTAAGAGAATGAGCAAGGACGTGGAGCACGGTGAGAAGGCTAGCTCGAACCAGAGGAAAGGCAAACTTGAGATAAACCATTAAAGGGATAAGAAGGCTGGTCACACAAGCATGGGTGATGGGTGTTACATATACTAGATTGAAAGCAAACATAAATAAAACACAAACAAGCAGATTTACGTGTTCCCCAAAACCAGGTACGTCCATAGAGGCAGTAAATTGTATATTATTGGAGGAATGATACAAATACTCAACTCAATCCAATACAATCCCACAAAACCTAATGTTTCACTCTTACACTTGGTGTTTCTCTCAAATCTGCACTTTCTCACTCTCACAGTTGCACTCACCACACTTTCACCCTTTTTGCTCTTACCACATTTACACTACACTTTCCTTAGATTGCTCTCTCTTAATCTCTATTTATAAGGTTGATGGTGGTTGAATGGTGGTTGGAAGTGGTTGTTAAAGGAGAGGGTGGTTGATGGTAGATGAGAAAAATGTTGACAATTTGCTACAAATCTCCACCTTAGCAAGATTTTTTTCATTCAATCCTCGTGATCAATCAATGCTACCTCTAATGCACCATATGGTGCTACACCCTAAAGGTGCTCAACACCGAGATATATTGACCAAGTCCAAACAATATTGGAACTTGATCCTTGAGATACATTTTGTGAGCATGTCAGCTGGATTATCTACAGTACCAATATTCTGTAGCCGAATATCCCCTTCACCCATAATTTCTCGAACAAAATGAAATCAAACATCGATGTGATTAGTGTGGGAATGATGAATCTGATTCTATGCAAGACAAATAACACTTTGCTATCATAATGGACATTCACGTGCTCTTGAACAATTCCAAAATCTTCAATCAACCCATGTAACCAAATAGCTTCCTTGAAAGCTTCTGTTACTGCCATGTACTCTGCCTCAGTTGTTAACAAAGCTATTATTGATTATAAAGTTGACCTCCAACTTACAGGTTCTTTAGCAAGTGTAAACACATAGCCTGTTGTGGAACAATGCTTGTCTAAGTCATCAGTATAGTCCAAATCCATATAACCAACTAAATTTTGTCCAAGTCTATCATCCCTCTCAAACTTCAAACCAATATCAGTTGTGCCATAAATGTACCGTAGAATCCACTTAACTACCTATCAGTGACCCTTTCCTAGATCATACATGATAATATGTTGAGCAACCAAAATAGAGTCATAATCATTTACAGGAGAGCCTGACCATACCTCCAAGGTGATTCTTCCATTTAATGCTGCTGAAGGTAACCGATTAACAATATGACGAGCATAGCTTAATGCCTCGCCCCAGAACACTTTGCTTAGTCCTGAATATGATAACATACATTAGACTTTCTCCACTAATATATGATTCATGCGTTCTGCTACTCCATTTTATGTGGTGTTTTGCGCATAGTAAAATATCGCTTGATCCCTTCATCCTAGCAAATTTCAAAGAAATGATTTGAAGTGTACTCACTACCATTATCTGACCGAAGAGTCTTAAGTCTCCTTCCCGTTTGAGTCTCCACCATTTTCTTCCATTTCAGGAAGATATTAAGGACCTTATCCTTATGTTTCATCATGTACACCCATACTCATCTTGAGAAATCATCAATAAAAGTAACAAACCAATGATTACCTCCAAGAGATTCATTCTTTGAAGGTCCCTATATATTTGTGTGAACATAATTAAGAATCCCTTTTGTATGGTGTACTATAGTGCCAAACTTGACTCTTGTTTATTTTCCAAGAACATAATGCTCACAGAACCCATGCTTCCCAGTCTTGGCGCCTTTTAATAAACCTTGCTTGATCAATCCTTGCAAAGCCTTTTCACCAACATGCCCTAAGTGCATATGCCAAAGTCTGGAATTATCTGCTTCATCATCTTCTATGTTTTTGGAAACAGCTGCTGTACCAATAACTGTAGATCCATTCATAAAATATAACTTTCCTTTCCTTGTGCCTCTTAATACAACTAATGCACCACAGATTGTTCTCAGGACTCTATTGATTGATGCATAAAAGTGTATTTTTATCAAGGTTTTATATCATCATTTTGCAATTGAAATATCAATAACTCCTTAACTAAATGATGTTTTACAATAATATATCTAATAATATAAGATACCTTTAATTTATGGTAAATGCTTATTTTAAATGTAGGCTTATCACATAAATGAAAGGATTGATTGATGAAATTAAGAACTGAAATTAAAAGGATAAAGAGATGACCAAACTTAGAAAAGAGATGGCGGTGCAATCCAAACCAGAACACTATTTGGTAATTAGGTCATATCTGGAGCTATAGATCTCAAATTTAGGTCTACTTTATATGGATAGAAAGGTAAGATATAGGCCTACAACTTTTATATAGAGCCCAAGATCTGAAAAGGCCATTTTCAAATTGTTGCAACAACAAAGAAGCTAGAATTTGTCCTTCAGCCCGAGCACTATTCAGTATTTTGGCCATATCTGGAGTTCTAGAAGTTGAAATGAGCTAAATTTGTTACACAAGAAAGCTGAGACAATTTCCTACAACTTTCATGTCAAGTGGCTCCAATTTTGACGTTACCAATGATGTTTTGGGCAAACAAAAGAAGATAAGGATTATCACCAAGTCAAGAATTGGTCACCCACTTATTAATTAGTCATCAAATCAATAGTTCCTAATTTTGGCCTATAAAAGGAGGCATTTGCCATGCAATTAGGCATCTTGGTTTCCAGATCAAGTTCATGCTCTTGCTTTCACTCTTTGTATTTTTTGTAATGTTTATGCTTTGCTTTCATTAATATCAAGTTTATGCCTTTCATTTCCTTTGATTTAGATATTTAACTTTTATCTTATTTATGTTCTTATTTGCACTAATGGTGTAAGAATAAGTATAGTGTAAACTTAATATGGACTTTAATATTTGATACTAACATATTTTGTATTTGTTATATTGTTCACTCTTTAATACTTTGGTTGTTAAATGACTAATCTTGATTTATGTTGTATAACACTTGGTACAACAAATGCTTGGCACTTTCATAGGCCATACTATATGGTATAACCGACACCTGAGCTATGCAAGGAACTTGATTTGTTGTTAAGATAAGTTATAATCATGAATACTTGACGAGATTTACAAGTATTAGCATTAATCGAATAAGATGACTAATGTAATCATATTAACAATCTATAATCTGATTACAACCTCCTTTGTGTGTGGTTTTCAATTGAATAATAAGAGTTTATACTATGCTTGTTTGACATACCATTAGTGGATCGTCTAACCTTGATATTTGTTATTATCATTGTTTAATTGTTACATTAATATTCCATCTCAAAGTTCTCATCTTCTTCTCCTTCTTTTTCTTTATTATTGTTATTGTTATTGTTATTGTTATTGTTATTGTTATTGTTATTGTTATTGTTATTGTTATTGTTACTGTTGTTGTTGTTGTTATTGTTGTGTTATTGTTATTTATAATTTGTACAATTAACCTCCCTGTGGTTCGACCCTGGTCTTGCCGGGTTATTTATTACTTTGACACCCCTGCACTTAGGAGAAGACATCAATCTTTTCGTCATGTCAGGTTTTTGGCGCCGTTGCTGGGGAGGTAAGTTGTATAAATTATAGTAGTTATTTTATTTTCTCTTTTTACTTTTCTTCTATATAACTTTGTTTTTTTTCTCTTATTTCTTCTTCTTTTGTTTTCTTTTTCCTTTTATTATATTCCTACACGTGCATGAGAGTGTGGTCACGTACATCAAGTGGCTGAAGAAGATAATCAATTACTTCATAATGAGAATAATGAGAATAACCGTATTAGAACACTTAGAGACCACATGAATCCCACAAGAACAAGTGCACCATCATGCATAGTTTTTCCTCCCGATGCCTCTCATTTTAATTTTAAGCCAGGTATTATTCAACTTTTGCCTTCTTTTTATAGCTTAGAATTGGAAAATCCATACTTGCATTTAAAGGAATTTGAGGAGGTTTGTAACACCTATAATGACTCAAATTGTAGCATAAACACTATTAGATTAAAGCTTTTTCCTTTTTCATTAAAAGATAAAGCTAAAATATAGCTACAAAATTTGAGACCAGGATCCATTCATGCTTGGGATGAAATGCAACAATAGTTTTTAAAGAAGTTTTTCCCATCTTATAGAACAAACTCTTTCAAAAGAAAAATCACCACTTTCACTAAAAAACCAGGAGAAACATTTTACCAATGTTGGGATAGGTATCGAGACTTGCTTAGTACTTGCCCTCATCATGGTTTTGAAACATGGAGATTAGTTTCACATTTTTATAAAGGGTTAACACCTAGAGATAGGTAAATGGTTGAATTGATGTGTAATGGAACTTTTGAAGATAAAAGACCCTGATGAAGCAATGAAGTACTTACACTTGTTAGCTGAGAAAGCTCAAAATTAGGACACTGCGAGTACTTATGAGGCACCGAGTAAAGCTCAACCTCATACATCTAGTAGAGGTATGTACAACCTTAGGGAAAATCATGACCTTCAAGCCAAGTTTGCATCTTTAGCTAGAAAAGTCAAGACACTAGAATTGAAAAGGAGTGGTAAATTAAAATCTGTTGAAAACATTGTGTGTCAAATGTGTGAAACAAATGAACACTCAACCAACAATTTTTTAACCTTGCCTTCTTTTAAGGAATGTCTCCATGAACAAGCCCATGCTTTAAACAATTTCTAAAGGGCCAACCACAACCCATACTCACAAACATACAACCCTAGTTAGACAAATCACCCAAATTTTAGTTGGAAGAGTGAGAACAACAATGCACAAACTTCACAACCACCATTTCAAGCACACCATAATTTCCAAAATTATCATGGATATGCATCTCATTATGCTCCACCTCCTAGAAGAAATTTTGAGGAAACTTTGTATGCATTCATTGAAAAGTGAGAGACAATCAACACTCAACTTACTCAAAGCATAACAGATTTTCAAGACACTCTTGTAAAATTCACATCTGCTCTCAGTTTCCAAGAGAAAGGTAAGTTTCCATCTCAACCACAATAAAATCCTAAAAGGTAATACAATGCAAATGTAAGTTGTTCCAAAAGCCAACACATGGATCAAGTTAAATCAGTCACTACTCTTTGCAGTGGTAAGGTTATTAAAAAACCCTGAGAAAGATGATGAGTCAATCTCTGAGGGTAAGGAAGGGGCTGAATCTGAAAATTGCAAAGAAAAGACTGATTCTTCTCCAGCACTTTTATTTCCTCAAGCCATGACCAAACAAAGAAAAGTCAATCACAACTCTAGAATTTTTAAAACTTTTAAATAGGTAAGAATCAATATACCTTTGCTGGATGCTGTTAAACAGGTTCCTTCTTATGCTAAATTTTTAAAAGATCTATGCACTGTGAAGAAGAAATTGAATGTGAAAAAGAAAGACTTTCTAGCAGAATAAATAAGTGCTATTCTTTAGAATAATAATGCTTTGAAATATAAAGACTCTGGTTGTCCTACAATTTCTTGTTTTATTAGAGAGCATAAAATTAAAAGAACCTTGATCTCGGTGCTAGTGTGAATTTACTTCCATATTTAGTTTTTTAGAGTCTCAATCAAGGTGAGTTAAAACCAACTTCTATAACTCTTTTACTTGCCAATAGATCTATAAAAGTGCCTAGAGGAATAATTGAAGATGTATTAGTACAAGTCGATAAATTCATTTATCCTATGGATTTTATTGTCTTGGACACACAACATGTTAAAGTATGTAATTCATTTCCTATTATTTTAGGGCGTCCATTTCTTGCAACTTCTAACGTATTGATTAATTGTAAGAATGGACTGATAAAGCTATCATTTAACAACATGACATTGGAGATAAATATTTTCAATATTTGCAAACAACTTAGTGTTGATAATGATTTACAGGAAGTGGATTTTACTAAAAAATTAATTCACAATAAATTTCCAACCACTTCTAGTGAAATTGAGATTGATGAATCTGATGATTTGCAAATGATTTATTTTCAGGAAGAATCAAAGACAAGTAATTGGAGGCCGTAAATTAAGGAATTGCCACCACAATTAATTAAGTCCATACCTTCAAGTGTTCAACCACCCAAACCTGATTTGAAGTCATTGCCATCCAATCTTAAATATTATTTTTGGGAGAAAATGAAACTTTTGTAGTAATAATCTCTTCTAAACTTAATGCGTATCAAGAAGGTAAGTTATTATAAACTCTAAAAATGCATAAAAATGCATTAGGATGGACCATAGCTGATATAAAAGGAATTAGTCCTTTGATTTGTACACACATAATTTATTTGGAGGAAAATGTTAAACCTTTTAGAGAAATGCAACGAAGGCTAAATCCTAATATGAAAGAAGTAGTGAAAAATAAAGTCATTAAGCTTCTAGATAATAAAATCATTTATCCTATATCTGACAGCAAATGGGTAAGTCCTATCCAAGTTATGCCCAAGAAATCTGGAATCACTATGATAACAAATGAGAACAATGAGTTAATTCCCACTAGAATTGTTACTGGTTGGTGCATGTGCATTGACTATAGAAAACTTAATTCAATGACTAGAAAAGATCATTTTCCTTTACTTTTCATGGATCAAATCCTAGAAAGAGTTGCAGGCCATAAATTTTATTATTTTTTAGATGGCTATTCGGGTTAGAACCAAATTGAAATTGCATTGGAAGATCAAGAGAAGACTACTTTCACATGTCCATTTGGTACTTTTCATATTGAAGGATGCCTTTTGGATTATGTAATGCACCAACCATATTTCAAAGATGCATGCTTAGTATATTTAGTAATATGGTTGAACATTTTCTTGAGATTTTCATGGATGATTTTTCTATTTTTGGCGATTCATTTGATGATTGTTTGACTAACTTAGAAAAGGTTTTAACCAGGAGTGACGAGAAGAATCTTGTGCTGAATTGGGAAAAATATCACTTTATAGTAACAAACAACATTGTACTTGGTCACATTGTTTCATAAAAAAAAATTAAGGTTGACAAATCTAAAATCGAGTTAATTGCGAACTTGCCAACACCAAAATCTATTAAAGATGTTAGATCATTCCTAGGACATACTGGTTTTTATAAAAGGTTCATCAAAGATTTTAGTGTAATATCTAAGCCTTTAAGTAACCTTCTAATAAAGGATACTATTTTTAAATGGACTGAATATCGTGAAGAAACCTTTGTTAAACTTAAAAACTTGCTTACTTGTGCTCCTATCATTCAACCTCCCGATTGATCATTACCTTTTGAAATAATATGTGATGCTAGTGATTATGCTGTAGGTGCTGTTTTGGGACAAAGAAAAAATAAGAAACCTTATGTGATTTACTATGTAAGTAAAACTTTAAATAATGCTTAAATGAATTATACCACCACTGAAAAATATTACTTGCAGTAATATTTACATGTGAAAAATTCAGGTCTTATCTTGTTGGGTCACCTGTTGTTATTTTTAGTGATCATGCAACATTGAAATATGTTCTTTTTAAGAAAGATTCTAAGGCTAGATTGGTGCGTTGGATTTTGTTACTTTAAGAATTTGATATCACAATTAAAGATAAGAAAGGCACTAAAATATTGTTGCAGATCATTTGTCAAGATTGACAACAGATTTGAAAACTGACATCACACCAATCGATGACTACTTTCCAGATAAATCTTTACTTTCTGTCTCTACAATGCCTTGGTTTGGTAATATTGTTAATTTTCTTGTTTCAGGATAATTGCCAGCTCATTAGAGTACCCAAGATAAAAGAAAGTTCTTGAACGAAATGAAGAACTTTTATTGGAATGACCTTTATTTATTCAAATATTATCCTGTTCAAATATTTCAAAGATGCATTCCTGACAATGAGGTAAGTAGTGTCATTAAATTTTGTCATTCTAAGGCATGTGGGGGCCATTAAACAACTGTAAAAATCTTACAAAGTGGATTTTACTAGCCCATCATGTTCAAAAACTCACATGCATTTTGCAAATCTTGTGAAAATTGTCAAAAGTTAGGATCAATTTCAAAACGTCACATGATGCCTTCCAATCCTATTCTTGTCATTGAGATCTTTGACTGTTGGGGTATAGATTTCATGGGTCCATTTCCTCCATCATTTGGTTTCTTGTACATATTAGTCGCAGTAGATTATGTTTCAAAATGGATAGAGGCAATTCCAAGTCGAAACAATGATCACAAAACAGTGATAAAGTTTTAGAAAGAAAATATTTTGAGTCAATTTGGAATCCCCCAAGCATAATAAGTGATGGCGGAACACATTTCTGTAACAAGCCATTTGAGTCTTTAATGAAGAAATATGGAATCACACATAAAGTTGTCACCCCTTATCATCCTCAAACAAGTGGACAATTAGAGCTTGCTAATAGGGAAATCAAACACATTTTAGAGAAAATAGTGAACCCTAATAGGAAAGATTGGTCTTTAAGACTTAATGATGCTCTTTGGGCTTATCAAACTACTTATAAAACATAATTAGGTATGTCATCTTATAGACTAGTCTATGAAAAACCTTGTCACTTGCTTGTGGAACTTGAACATAAAGCTTATTAGGCTATTAAAGTTTTCAATTCAAATCTAGATGATGCTAGTCAACTATGAAAATTACAAATAAATGAGCTTGAGGAAATAAGAAATGATGCATATGAAAATTCAAGAATTCATAAAGCAAGAATCAAAGAGTTTTATGACAAGAAAATACTAAGAAAAACATTCAATGTTGGTGAAAAAGTCTTGCTTTATAATTCTCGACTGCATTTATTTCCTGGAAAACTAAGATCAAGATGGAGCGGTCCTTTTATTGTGAAACATGTGCATCCATATAGGACTTCTGATATCGAGAATCCAAAGAATGACAATGTTTTCAAGGTAAATGGAAATCGTTTGAAAGTTTACTTTGATAATTTTTTAGTTGAAAATGACTCAATTGAATTGGGTGATCCTGTATATACAGATTGTATTTTTTTTTCTTTCATATTGTTTTTGTGTTTCTTTTTGAGTGATTTTTGCTAGTTTCTCTCATCTCGGTCAAATGGTGGACAACGGTACTCCGTGACTTAAGTCGGTTCTTTCAGTTTCCTATAATAACTGATATCTATGTATATATTTGTGTAATTTTTTGAATATCTCTTCCAATTCTCATTTGAAAATGGACACTAATCTTGAAAAATTGAATAAGTATTTTCCCGCTCTGCCTTAGAATGCGATTACAAAAATTTACCATGCTAGATGTGCAAGATTAAAGTTGTTAATGAATCATATAATTCCTGAAGATATTCGTTGGTTGATTGAAGCGAAGGTCTGATTATCAGGTGAATCCTTTAATTCCTTCATTTCACACATGCTTAGAACAGGTAAAAGCACTTTTGCAAAGAAACGTCATGCAAAATGACTAAAAGTTTGTCATCGATGTGCTAGATAAACTTGTAATGCACAAAGTTAATTATGTCAAGGTGAAAAGGTTACATTAATGGTGTAAGAATAAGTATAGTGTAAACTTAATATGGACTTTAATGTTTAATACTAACATATTTTGTATTTGTTATCTTATTTACTCTTTAATACTTTGTCTGTTAAATGACTAATCTTCATTTATATTGTATAACACTTGGTACGACAAATGCTTAGCACTTTCATAGCCCATACTATATGGTATAACTGACACTTGAGCTATGAAAGGAACTTAATTTGTTGTTAACATAAGTTATAATCATGAATGTTTGACGAGATTTCCAAGTATTAGCATTAATTGAATAAGATGACTAATGTAATCATGTTAACAATCTATAATCTGATTGGAACCTTCTTTGTGTGTGGTTTTCAATTGAATAATAAGAGTTTATACTATACTTGTTTGACATACCATTAGTGGATCCTCTAACCTTGACATTTGTTATTATCATTATTTAATCGTTACACTAATATTCCATCTCAAAGTTCTCATCTTCTTCTTCTCTTTCTCCTTTTTTTTCTTTATTATTATTATTATTGTTATTGTTATTGTTATTACTATTATTATTATTGTTGTTGTATTATTGTTATTTATAATTTGTACAATTAACCTCCATGTGGTTCGACCCCGGTCTTGCCAGGTTATTTATTACTTCGACACTCCTACACATAGGAGAAGACATCAATCTTTTCATCGTGTCATCCACCATGGATGATAATCTTATAACCATTGGATTCTAGGACTCCGAGTGAGAAGAGATTTTTCTTCAAGTTAGGTACATACCGTATCTCTGTCAATGTCTTGACTACCCCATTATGCATCTTTAGATGGATAGTCCCAATACCTTTGATCTCACAAACATCATCATTACGCATCAAAACAACTCCTCCATTGAACTCCTCGAGTCTCGAGAATAAGTGCTTGTTAGGGCACATGTGATAGGAACATGTAGAATCAAGAATCCATTCACCAGAATGATTTTCTGGTGATGAGACCATGAATACAGAGTTTCGTTCATCCTTATCTCGTGTAACGTTCACAGTTGGTTCTTCTTTTTCCTTGTTGCCCTTAAATGGATAATCTTTCTTCCAGTGCCCTTTTTTGTGACAAAAGGCACATTCATCTTTTGCGAGATATCGTCTATTTCATGATTCTCCTCTGGATTTTGAGTGAGATCTCCCTCGCCCTCAAAATCTCGTGGGGTTTGTTCTACCTATAACTATCAATGCTTCTAACATTGACTCCTTATGAACAATCTGATCCTTATTTCGATACTCATTGTTCACCAAAGCATTGGACACATCAATGAATATAATCATTTCTTTACCATACAGTAAAGTGGTGACGAGATGTTCATATGTGTTAGGCAGTGAATTCAATAACAGTAGAGCTTTATCTTCATCATCAATTTCCACATCTAAATTCTTCAAATCAACTATCATTTTATTAAAATCATTTAGATTCTTATTCATAGAAGTACCTTTTTTGTGCTGAAAGCGGAAGATCGTTTTTTTCAAATAGAGACGATTCTCTATACTCTTATCCATAAACTTGTCCTCCAGTGCTTGCCATAATTCCTTTGTAGAGTTTTGTTCTAAAAAGGCGTACTTCTAATCCTTTACAAAACAAAGTCAGATGGAATTGCACGCCAACCGATTTGTCCTTTCCCAACTTTTATCGTCAAAATCCTTAGGTTTATCTTTTAGAGTGAAATCCAAATTCATTTGGACAAGCAGATCCATGACTTCACATTTTCACATGCCAAAATTACCCTTCCCATCAAACTTCTCCACCTTAAATTTGGTATTCGATACCGGGATATATTGTGGAGGTATACTAGCATTTCCTGCTAATTTTTCTTCTAGAATATCAGCCACCAGGACATCTTTGGATTACAAATAAGCTCCTGAAATTGTTAAAACACGCACTTTTATGTTCAAAGAGCTAAAACAATAACTTCGGTGTGCTGTTTCACAAAACAGACACCACGATTGCATCTGGCATGGTTGAAAATGCTAGTAATCAACTTGACTCGGCCTAAAACCAATCAAAAAGTCATTGAGTTGGCCAAAAAAACAAACCTGACTGAGTTGACTCAAGGAAGGAATATTCTGTCTCTGATAAAGAATATTCTGTCACGAGAATATTCTTTTGTTGTCAACGGAATACTTTTATTCTATCAAGAGAATATTCTATCACTGTTAGATGACGTATCTGATGACATGGCAATGTGGACCCTCTATTGATGACGTGGATGGTGACTCAGCGCCAACGTGTCGGATGACGTGGTTGTCTTCTTAAGTGAGAATTCTGGCAGTGTCTAGTTTTTCAAGCGAAACTTCGACGAGCTCTACAGGACTTGTTTCAATTCCAATTTTGATGATCTTTAAATTGCCAAACTCGTATCGACGATAGGAATCTCTGCAGGTGGTCAAAATCAAGATCTGAGAACTTTGAAAATTCTGGAACTTTAAACAGAGCTGAAAAATGTGTTTTTTCAGTGTTCAAGCTTCCCTAATGCTCTGATACCAATTTATTGCGCATAATAGACCAAAAGCAAATACAAACAAGCAGATTTACGTGGTTTTTCAAAACCGGATAAGTCCACGGAAGCAGCAGATTGTATATTATTGGAGATTGATACAAACACTCAACTCAACCTAGTACAATCCTACAAAACTCGATGTTTCACTCTTACACTCGGTATTTTTCTCAAATCTGCACTTTCTCATTCTCACAGTTACACTCACCACAATTTCATCCTTTTTGCTCTCACCACACTTACAATACAATTTCCTTACATTGTTCTCTCTTTATCTCTATTTATAGGAGAGTCTTGGCAATTTGGTTAAGGATGGTTGATGGTGGTTGAATGGTGGTTGGAAGTGGTTAACGATGGTTGTTAAAGGAGAGGATGGTTACTAGATGAGGAAAAATATTGACAATTTGCTATAATGGGGTCCACGGTTGAAGCGAGCAGCAACAAAAGCAGCAGGGGAAGCCTGAGCTGTTAAGGCCTGTTGCCCTTCTAAAGTAAGAAGACGAGTTTGTAGGTCCAGGAAGGAAGGAAGTGGTGGGGAGTTC
Source organism: Populus ilicifolia (assembly GCA_015708895.1). NCBI lineage: Eukaryota > Viridiplantae > Streptophyta > Magnoliopsida > Malpighiales > Salicaceae > Populus > Populus ilicifolia. Next base: position 16,531 of record SRLM01014271.1, read on the forward strand.
AAAATTGCCGTCACAATCATTTAATAGTCAAGACCCAGATCACGAAGCATATAAGTAACCAGATCAGAGTTGGATACAGGTTCCTAGATTGCAATGAGTTCCTCAGCCAAATTCTTAGCCTTAGCAAGGTATTCAGAGATGGATTTGGAACTCTTGGCAATAGAGAAGAGGTGAAATTTGAGCTGGGCAGAATTGGCAAGGGATTGCTGTGAGAAATTTTGTTGGAAACAATCCCAAATGTCCTTCAAGGTGGAAAACCTAATGACTTGTATAAGAATACTTTCTAACAGCGTAGCACAAAGAATACTAATCAAGCTTTGGTCAGTTTGAAACCAAGAGACCTAGTTAGGATTGGCCAACGACGAAGTAGAGGACTCAGACTTATCAGAAAGAAAAAGGGTAGGGGAGGGGCAATGATGAGAGCCGTTAATAAAACGTCAAAGATTCTAGCATGGTAAGAAAGGTTTTTCCTGGCTTTCCTATACAAAATAGTTGATATCAGATAGTTTGACAAAGAAAGATAAGAGATGTTGTGAATGGAGATAATGGGAACACTGCTTGAAGCCATCGGGAAGACAAGTTCAAGCTCTGATACCATAAAAAAACAGAGTTTTCAATCTCTTTGTACATAAGAAATATAAATATAAACCTATCAGTTATAACAATCTAATAATAGCATAACAGCTGTAAGCATTATAGGCTGACATTCATTGGTTTTAAACCATCCGTTACTAATCATAATTGGGACAACTGCCTAACACTGTTCAATAAAGAAATTGGGATCACCAGAAGTCACAACGAAGATGAGCAAAAGAAGCAGGAAGATCCCAGAGACACCTTTCATGTCTGATTTTAGTATCCTTTTCCTTTGTTTCTTTTTAATGAGAGCACTAATATAACTTGTAGTTTAATTTGTTAATACACAAACACGTACAGAGCCATGAGTGGAATATATGGCAAGAAGATCCAATAATTAATTAGAGAAAACTATTGAGTGCGTGCATTATTGGTAATAATATAATGTATTTGGAAGTAAGGGTACAACAAATCTAGAAAATCAAATATGGAAGTAAATCTCTGTGATTATCAGGTCTACCCCATGGAATTGTTTTATTGTTTCCTAAAAATTCCATGTGCAAAAAGACTCTTAATTTTACACTTAGCTATGCACTCATTTATATATTGAAGATTATTTTTAAAAAATGACCTCCAGACCAAGGCTATTCAACCCAATAACAATTAAAGAAAAAAATAATTCTATGAGGCATATTTAACTATCACGTAGGCTCCAAGTCAAAGTTTACAAGAGAAATGCCATGAATGACATTGTAAAACAATATATATCCAAATTATAATTGTAATTGTAAGGACAACCAAAAGCAAGACTAGTAAATTATAGGACTAGAGTTTAAAACTTTTAATTAAATATAGGTTGATGGTAATATGATTTTGTTTGTAACGAATGTATGTATGAGAATGATAGAAAGAAAATCACGAAAACAAAAAAGGTTAACAAAAGAAAGTAAAATTTTGAATTATTCGCTACCATATTTACCTATATTTTGTTTTTTTATTCAACCAGAATGATATTTTTAAGAGTTCAAATGGGTATGATAAACTAAAATTATGTCTTTTATTCAAGCAATTTAATTCTCATAAAAAATAAAACGAGTCCTGCAGCATTGGCTTAGTTATGTTTAAATCTTTGGACATTATGTTTTGGCTTCTTTTTCTTTTAATGCAAAACAATATATTAACATGTGGAATAATAGATAAAACTATTGCGGCATCACAGTAATCATCTTTCTTGATTGGGATAATCAGGAATGGTGTGAAAGGAAAGGATAAGAAATAATTATCCTTTATCAGTTAAAAGAGTGAATGAGAGTCGCCACTTAATATCTTTATTAATAGAAACTCTAACTCATCTTAGAGTTTAGGTAAGGAGACTGATTACGTAAAGAAAAGATATTAACACCCCTAATATGTCTTACCTAATGTCATAACCCAATTCTAGGTTATTCCCCAAAAATCATTTTTTTTCAAAAATAAAAATAAAAAAATAAAATAAAGGCTGATAATATGGAGGAAGCAGATGCAGAAGGGCTACAAAAATAGAAAAAAATCAAGCTGCAATTTTTTTTGAGAAAATTCAAGATCTAATTGTACCCTATTATGCCTAAAAATAGAGAAAAATGCAAATTGAATGTCAAATTGAATGATTATTGAATGAATTTGCATAAAAATTGAGTTCAATGACATAATTAAATTTTAATTATGTTTAAGAATTAATTTGGGTCCAATTGAAGGATTTAATTAAGTGCAATGACATAATTATACTTTAAATGGGTCAAATTAATTTTATTTTGGGCTTAATTGGTGAAAAATTAAGTTTGGGAGCCTAATTTTGGCTTAATTAAGAAAATTAAAATTTTAAGAAACTAAATTTATTTTTTACTAAGTTAATTGATTGAAATTAGGGGTTAAATTGCATTAAATAAAAAGATTTTATGGTCAATTAGATTTTAGTTGAAAGTAATTGAAAAAGGGAGGACTGAAATGAACTTTAGCAAAAACAGGAATCGACAGTGTTCATTATCTTTATTTTTTTCCCTGAAAAAGCTGATCCACTAACCCATCTTTGTAGCAATATTTAATGTACCTAACATCGACCAAATTTGATAAATATTATACAAAAATGATTTTCTATACTTTTTCTATAGCACCATATGATCAGTTTAGGCTAAATGACAATAAATTATCTAAGGTGACAACCTAAAAAGGCCAACTCAGTAAGCTTTTGTCTACAGATTTTGCAACTCATGATACCTAGTTTGAGTCAATGGTTGGGATCCTTCCTAACTGAATCAAGGGCTGAAATTTTTCTCAAGTGTAGACATGATTACCCTCTTCCATCATCTCATGAGGGAGGAAAAAATCATGTCCAAAGTTAGTAAAAAAACTAGTTTTCTATCGGTTTCTGCAAATTTTCTTCTTTCTTTCTCTCTCCTCATGGCTTTCAGCCACCACCACTACAATCACCAACTTTACCACTATCATTTCCATCAAACTAGCTTCTCTCTAGTGGCAGAGCAGCCACTATGACTTTGTCTCTCTTCTTCTTCCTCTCTGCTACTGGTTTCTCTTTTTCTTTCTTCCTCTGCCGGTGACCATCCCTGTCACAACCTGAGTCATCATCCTCATGTCAGCCCCTCACCTTTTCTACCACCAACCGACCACCAAGCAGCCACAAAGAGTCTTTCCCTCTTCTCATTCCAACGTTTCTCTCTCCTCCACAACGTTTTCTTCTTCCTCTTCCAACTACAGCCGCTCTAGCAAACTCCACCGCCGGCTTCATGTCATCTTTCCCAGCCAGCCAACCATCACCACTATGCTAGGTGACCTGCCTCCATTGCTTCGCCTTCTTCTTCCCGTAAGAGTTATACTATTCATAAATGAACAATGGACAAAAAAATAGTAATAAAAAATAAATAGAATAAAAAATCCTTTTAAAAAATTATGACTTTCTCGTATACTTTTCTACCAATTTTTTATAATATCAAGTTATATATTTACACTATAAAATACAAATCTGGTATTAAAAATACTATTTTTCTTCAAAAATATTTAAAAGAGAATCTCAAAAAACTTTAAAATTAATTTCCATTTTCAAAAAAGAAAAACAAATTTGTTACATATGGTCAAATCCTGAAATTTTGTCCAAGCATATTTTTCATAAAAAACAAAAATTTCATCTTTTTCATGTAAAAAAAATCCAAAAATGGATATCATAACTAGTTTATAATTATCCATTAGGATTTGGCCAACATGTCAAAAAACTCTTTTTTTCAATTTTTATTTTAATCTAAATGTAGACTTTAATATTTATAGAGTGTAAAATTACACGATAAAGTACACCCTTAGATATTAAAGATATAAGATGTAAATAAATACGATGCTAAAATTCAAATATTAGAACGGTTAGGATTTAATCTAATAAATTAGAGACTCTCTCATGAAGATAAATCTTTCATGAGCCTTAGAAAAGACCAACAGATACCCAACTCAGAAAAAAAACAATCAAATAACAGTGTAGCTTACTTTAGGTAGGGTATATTGGAGCTGATGCATTTTCCCCTTGCATAATTAGTCTCTTACTCAGACTTTTGTAGGCCATAGGTTCCTAGTAACCATAATATTAGGTGACGACTCCTAAACATTAATCATAATTTTATGATTAAATCCAAAACCTTTTTCCATCACATAACACCTCACACAGGAGGTATGACAAAAAGCCTCTGTCGTCACTAGACGATGTCGCGCTGGCTTACACCCTGTGACACCTAAGGTAAATTGCATTGTTTATTTTTCTGATATAAACTAAAAAAAGTTGTATTTTTTTAACTATTGGTCTATTTAACGTTGAAGAAAAGTCCTTCTTAGTAAAAAGATCCTTATCTTATCAGGTAAAAAACCTAATTATTCTAATGTCAATATAAAAATAAGATAAAATGTATTTTTATTTAATATCAAAAATAAAACTATAAGAAAATCAGCAAAAACCAACAAAATTATTTTGTCAGTAATTTTTACTAATGGAAATAATTGTCTCTAATTTCATTAGTATATACTGACAAACAATTGACATTGGTGATATATACCAATGGAATACATATTGTCGGTGAATCGATCGATAGATACCGATGAATTGTAGTATCTATATCTACTAACCGATTTATTGCAACCAACCACCCATCCCAATTGTCCCCTTCTTCTCAACACAAGCACTCAAGTTTCTTCACAACATTTTATCAGTTTTTGTAAGTAAATCTACCCTTTTTAGATTTAATATTTAAATGTCAATTTTTTTTTAGTATATGTATTTTGTTAATGTATGTACTTGTTTTATTGTTATTTGTCAAAGAAACTTATAGTATGAATGTATAATTTTATTGTTGTTATAGTTTGCTTTTAATTTTTTCAAATTATATTTGCTTGTAAATTGTTAAAACTTTGTTTGAATTACACTGAATTAGATGTGTTATGATGAAATAAATAATAGCTTGTTTAACGAGTCCGTTTTAATTTTTATCAATTTTAGTATGGAGTTGTGATTTTTCTTAAATTTATATATATATATATATTTGTATGGACTTTGATAATTGATAATGAATATTTAACATAAGTGTTTTTTTAGTTTGTTGGATAATGTAGGGACAAACCAATATTTTTGCAAATTTATTTACATAATATAGTTAATTAATACATGTTGTCATCATAATTTTATAGAGGTTCGATAGAGGTCATGAATGATTGTTTATAGATCTATTGAGACTCGCCCTAAGGATTGCATAGGATATATTATTGTAATGGTGTTCACGGTTTTATTAATTTTGCAACGTTTGTTCCCAAATATTTTACTAATAGTGGTATTAAGTGTCCATGCAGGAAGTGTAAAAATAAAAAGTTAATGCATCAAGATGTTGTAATGATGCATCTTCTAACCAAAGGGTTCATAGAGGATTACCTATGTTGGTATGCATACAAAGAACTATCTGTTCCTAATGAAAGTATGGTAGAAAATGGGGTTAAGTCAACTTCTAGTGCTAACAATGCACATTATAGAAGAAGAATATGGTTATGGATGTAATGAGAATGAACATAAACGATTTTGACGAACCATTATAGGATAGGTGCACGAACCACAGTAAATTATCAGCGTACAGGTGTTCACCATCAAGTTAGATCATGGGATGAGTGAGGCTAGTTATGACTAAATTATGAAATGGATAAGAAACAGTTTACTTAAAGGAAACATGTTGAAAGAGAACTTCTATGCAGCAAAGTCTATGATGAAACCCCTCAGTTTAAGATACTAGAAAATTGACATGTGCACTAACTTCTACATGATTTACTACCTTATGAAAAGTTGAGCTGATCGAGTACATGACATGTGGGCATCTCATCACAAACCCAGAATTAGTAGGGGAAAGACTCATAACATATAAAAAATTTAGATACTTCTCAATTACACTTAAACTGCAGAGGTTATTCATATCACTAAGGACTACTAAGTACATTACATAACACCAATCACATAGTACGATTGATCCTAGAAACACCTTTCATGTTTGATTTTAGTATCCTTTTCCTTACTCTCCCTTTTTTTTTTTAAATGAGAGCACTAATATGACTTGTAGTTTAATTTGTTGATATATATATATATATATNATATATATATATATATATATATATATATATATATATATGACTAGAAGATCCAATAATTAATTAGAAAAAAATATTGAGTGCATGCATTGTTGGTAATAATATATTATATTTGGAAGCAAGGGTACACCAAATCTAAAAAATCAAATATGGAAGCAAATCTATGTGATTATCATGTCATCCCCGTATAATTGTTTTATTGTTTCCTAAAAATTCCATGTGCAAAAAAGACTTTTAATTTTACAATAATAAAGGTTTGTCCTAGTCTCTAGGAGCTTGTTAATCTGTTAATTTGTTAATAGATCATGACACGATATGTTCCTATAAGTTAGCATTTTAGTTTGTTTTCATTCTATATAATTGAAAAGATTTCTATAAACTAAATGCAATTTATTCATTTCATTATAAATGAATAGCAATAATAATTTGCTGGTTTAATTCTCTTTTATGTTCTTTCATCACTTAAACACTCAAACAATTAAAACACTTTCAGCCTCCATTTTCACTTGTAAAAGAGAATATGTGATTAGTGTTAGAGAATAATATAAAACATGTCCTGGAACCTCATCTAAAAATTTAAGCTATTAAGTTGAAATGGTTATTTGACATGATATCAAAGTCTTGATGACCAATTAGTCACAAGTTTGAATCTCACCACCCTCATTTATTTGATAAAAATCAAGCACAAGGTAATGTAGGCCTTTTCAAGTTTCAAAGCTAAAGGGTTTTCACTTGAAGAGGTGTGTTAGAGAATAATATAAATCGTATCTTAGGACCTCACTTAAAATTTTAAGCAATTAGGTTGACATGATTTTTTAACAATTAGTTCTAAGATATTTTCTCATTATTCCTTGTTTCAAAAATTTTACATTTTCCACTTTTAGCACACTATTAAAAACTTAGCTCAGATTCTATTTTAGAAATTGCAATATCTAATAGAGAATAATAACAACAACAATGTTTCTTCCTCCATAATTTCATTGCATATAGAAGGGACTCAACAAAACATTTAACATGGTTCCATATGTAGACCTATGGTTAAAATTATTTTCAAATATTAAAATTCCAACCCGATGATAGGATGGATTAAATTAAATTAAATACATAGGACTAAATAACAAGGGGTGAAATTAAATGAGATAAAAGAGAATATGGCAATAGTTGTTAAAAAAGATAAAAGATGGGGATAAAATGAAATCACAAGGTGGAATGGGGTCAATATGTAAATAGTAAGAAATTGGACTATAAATACCCTATTTTCCTTTCTAAAACCGACAATAATAAAGAAAAAATGGGGGGAGAATATTTTTAAGTTTCTTTTACAAAAACATTGAGAGGAAATCCTACAAATTAAAAGGTGTTTGAGTGAGTTTTTGGTTAAAGGTCGAGGGAAACAACATCAAGACAATAATCTAGAGAGAATAAGTGAAGAAATTTAGGGATTTAAAGTGAAAAATTTTGACTGGTTCAAAACAAAAAAGAAAGTGAAAGAAAAGAGAAATTGTTCAAAACAAAAAAGACTGTAGTTGTTTTTCAAAACAACTAGACCGATTTAAAAAAACAATCAAACTATTTGTCAAAATAGTTAGACTGTTTTTGTTATTGTCTAGTTTGAATTTATTTTTTATCTTTTTCTAGTTTTTCTTGTTTCTTTTGAGTTTGTTAAGAGAGATGCTAATTGTTTGATTTAATTTAGCATAAAATATATGTTTAATTATGATGGATGAAACACTTGATATGAGGTTGTGACAATTATAGATGGTAAAAGTTTATAATTTTTAGTGCAATTAAATTAAATTGAGAATTCAAAATTTATATGCGATTAAAATTGACCATTTTATGCACCCATGGAACTACTGGACCTAGTCCACTCTTATGACGTTTTTTTTCTTTTAAAAGGTAAATGACATGTGATTCTTTTATTTTAAATATAAATCAGATTATGTGTTATAAATTTTGATCATTAAAGTACTGATGGAGAAATTAAGATAAAGTTTATTTTATGTGATAAATTTAATAAACTAATTTATGTGTTCAAAACATTTCTAAATTGCTTAAAAATTATAAAATAAATCAAAATTAAAATTTTATGATGAATCTAGATCCATCATTAGTAGTGATTAATGGTTTAATGATGGTCAGCTATTAGGTTTTATAATAAAAGATACCTTGTAAAATACTCAATCATAGCAAGGGCACCAACAATAAATTTTGGGATTAAGGGTCCTAGATTAAGGGTATGTTTAAAATAGTAATAATCGTTCCAGTTCAAAATATTTTTTATTTAGATATATATTAAAATAAATTTTTTTTTAAAAATTATTTTTAATATTAGTATTAAAAAAAAATAATAATTTAAAAATTTTAAAAAATATATTTTGCATCTCGTTTTTAAATATACAGTAAGCTTGTTCCTGTCCAAGCCGATGTGATTGCCCTTACAAAATAAAAGAAAAGAAAAGAAGGGCGGTCAGCTTTCAGGTCATTTTCATTCCAGCAATGTTCAGTTAATTTTGCTATAACGTAACTCATGTGTGGAAGTGCCGGGGTTGTACAAGTGCGAGCTTGACAAAGCTAAGATCACATTTTTGAGTAAGTTCCCGTCTCTTAATTCTTTTTTCCTTCGTAATTTATAGGAACCTGAAACAATGGCTTAGAGGATAAATTGTGTGTTTTATACTAGTCGATTCTGTATGTTCGACTTGTAGTACAGTATGAAGTAGCCCATGTCGACGTGCAGAACAAAGATTAGAAAATGGTATCTCAGCTGTTCCTGGCTTCCTATCAAAAGTCGAAATTAGAAAGAAAATAATATTACCGTTACCGTCCACTTGAGAGCTATGATTAAAAAAACTGAATAAATATGTCCTTTTAACTTCCTTGCATGTGATTAAAAAAACAAAAACGACCTAAAGTAGCATCAACAGTTCAATTATCATTACCATTTCCGTTCACTTGAGAGTTGCCATCTCTCTGGCCTCGCCTTAGAGCAAATAATATATACATGTACATGGGGGCGGAAGCCAGGAATTTTTTTATCCTGCCCTGTAATATACATATATATAAATTATTTTATAACATCACATTCACTCGGATATATAAAATTATCAAGTTAATAATAAAATTTTAATTTAAATATATAATATAAAATATATAAAAATTAAAAATAAAAATAAAAATAAATTACACTATCAAAGCTACCACCTTTGTTGTTTTAAAAAATAGAATTCATTTATAATTGAATCTAAATCAATATTTTCAACAAATTCTCATTTAATAAAATTATCATAGAACCTACTAAGAAGTCGTCTTTCATTTTATTGTGAAGCATATTTTTAACATGTTTTATAGCTGAAAATACTCGTTTTGTCGTGATAGTGGAAACACGTAAACTCAAAACAAGACGAATAAATTTATCAATTAAATGATAATGCTGCGACTTATTTGTTTCAGCTAATCCTTGACATAATTTAGAAATGGTAGACATATTCTAAAAAACTCTTACAATGAATCACTTCAATCTGATAATGCTCTAGCTGAGATCTCAAATAATCATTTCTTATTCATTGAAATTTTTAAGATAAAATTTTTCAGCAAGCTTGTACATAGCATCAACTTTAAATGATTTAAAGTTGTTTTTAGGTTCTAAAGTAGAGTTAAATAGTTGGCAAGGTATACTTTGTATTTTTCGGAAAGACAACATCATCAATGTCAACATTCAATCTCTTCATAAGTCTTATCATCTCTAAAAAATTCCCTCGATTATTAGAAGCCAAATATTCATCATAACTTCTAAATGTACATGCTTGTAAGCTAAACCATCGAACACTTTTAATTGTTGTCATAAGTCTCAACTGATTTTTCTGAACTTTTTCAATAGTTTGTGCATTTAACACTTTATCAATATGTCTACTTATTTTCATTAAATCTTTAGTAGATTTCAAAACATTATTATGTAGTCAAGTAGAACCTTCCACATGCATCAAAAATGCATACCTAATGCCATCATTAACCCTCTTCCAACTTCTAAAGCCTTTAATTGTGAGTGTGAGATAACGAGATACTTTGTTTTCAAAGATAAAACATAGAAAACAAAATACTGCATTCTTTGATGGAGAGTACTCTAACTAAGGAAATTGATTAAACCATGTGTATTGAAATCGACGATACTATCTCTCTAATTTAATCCTTAGATACTTTGCTAACTTAAGTTGATATGGACCTATTTTGATATAAACTCTTTTAATTTCATCTTGTTGATTAATAGGATGTTTCCACACTGGAATAAGCAACCTATGATCTTGTTCAAGTATATTAATATCAATTTCAATTCTCTGAGATTTGAAAAGGGGTTGTTCACTATAATTTGAGACCTCAACATAGGAAAGAGAATGTCCTTTACTAGTTGATGTTTGTTCATTTGGTTTAGAGAATGAAAGCATAGTTTTTCCTCTCTTGTTTCCTTGATTTTCCATTTTAATTTATAATCTATTCAAGCAACATGGATTAGGGAAGTCAGGTGCAAAATAAAAAGATACTAAGACCACAATAGAATATTTATGAAATACAGAATATACAAGGATAAACTAGCAATGCAAACTACTAGGAGATTTTAAGAACTTAACATTAAAATAACCAGTAAATTATGAGTACTAGATAACTCTTATGTTACATGCTTTAATTTCTATGGTACAGTTTATTGTTTACTCCACTAAAAATCTATTGTAATGAATGTGAAACATTAAATTCAAAATGAAAAGTTAGGGCTTACAAATTCTTACATGATGATTTTATACTTTTACGACTCTCTATATAGATTCTTCTTTAAAATCTAAGTTAAAATTGTATATTGTTAAGAAGAAAAATAGCTTAAATCTCAAGTTATTTGAAAGACATATAAATAGATTAATTATTTATATTTAGATAAATTTATTGTAAAATATAAGTAATTAATTAGTATTGCAAGGCAAGGTGGGTGGCTAATTAATCAATGTTGCTAAAAAAGTAAAGTGTGTTACAAGGAAAAGGAAGACACTAAGTTTATTGTGTAAATACAGAGGAAGTGCAACATAAGTTTGCTATGTAAAAATTAAAAGGAAAAATAGGTTATTAGATTCTTTTAACTTAGGCTATAGCCCTTCTCAACCTTATAAAAGTCTATGCCCCTCCATATATATATATATATATATATATTTATACACTTTTTGTGTCCTCTAGTTTTTAAGAGAAAAGCTATTATACTATTTCTACCAAAACATGATTTATTATAATAATTTTTTGATTAATTTTTTTTCTTTATTTTATTTAAAATCTATGTTTTTTGAGTTTGTTTTTCATTAGAATTTATGTTATCATAATTCATATTATGAGTTTGACGAGTTCGCTTGAATTAAATCGGGTTATTTTTTATATTAATTTTTTAATTTTATTTTTTAATACTGAGTTGATTTAATTATGAATTGCTAGGTTGTTTTTATATCTGTCAAATTAAAATAATTATGTATCAAATTCATTAAAATACAATTAGCTTTTCTAAATATTAGACTGCATATAAACAAAAATAAAATCTCACTTTATTTCTTTTTTCACAACTGATCCCTTTCTTCGAAAGAAGAAACAAGAAGCGATACAAACAAAGACATTGAACTTATCCCCAGCTTGTCTTCTTCCAGTTATCATCTCCCTAGTTACGACTATATATATATATATGTTTAGCATCTTCTCTATATGAAGCAAGAGTTGGATTTAGGTTTGCTTTCACTAAGATAGAGCATAGAGACAAACCTTAATACATTAGACATAGCATGGCTTGGATATTAACCACTCTAGCCTTGATTCCGCTCGCTTTCTTCCTCCGAGCTTGGCTCTCGAGAAGAAAGTTCAAGGATAGCAAGTTACCCCCTGGTCCAATAGGTTTTCCTATATTTGGTAGCTTACATTTGCTAGGGAAGTTTCCTCATCATGACTTGCATCAACTAGCAAAGAAGTACGGCCCTATCATGTATATGCGGTTAGGCTTGGTGCCTACTGTAGTTGTCTCATCGCCTCGGGCTGCCGAATTGATTCTTAAGACCCATGACCTCGTGTTTGCTAGTAGGCCACCAAATGAGGCTGCGAAGCATATCTCTTACGAGCAGAAGGGCTTAACATTTGCTCCATATGGTTCTTATTGGCGCAACGTGCGCAAGATGTGTACCCTTGAGTTGCTTAGCAACCATAAAATAAATTCCTTCATGTCCACGAGGAAAGAAGAGCTTGACCTCTTGATTGACTACATTAAAGATGCTTCTCGTGAGCGTGTTGCTGTCGATATTGGTTCCAAGGTCTTATCTCTAAGCGCTGACATCAGTTGTAGGATGGTTTTTGGAAAGAAATACTTGGAAAAGGAATTTGATGAGAAGGGGTTCAAAACTCATGAGGGCCTGCGTTTAGCAGGAAGCTTTAACTTGGGAGAATACATCCCTCCAATTGCACCACTTGACCTTCAGGGTTTTACAAAGCGCATGAAGGCCATAGGCAAGGTTTTTGATGACTTCTTTGAGAAGATTATTGATGAGCACATTCAGTTCAAGGACGAAAACAGAACCAAAGATTTTGTTGATGTCATGTTAGACTTCTTGGGTTCTGAAGAAACTACGTATCGTATTGGTCGAGACAACATCAAAGCCATAATCTTGGTAAGAACGCATAGAATTAAAGTAACTGTTGGTAAGCAGCACATAACTCACATGATTATCCTTAAATCTGTACCTTTCTCTTTCAGGACATGCTTGTAGCCTCAATGGACACCTCAGCCACAGCAATTGAGTGGACTCTCTCCGAGCTCATCAAGCATCCAAGAGTAATGAAGAAAGTCCAGAAAGAGCTGGAAGAGAAAATAGGCATGGATAGAATGGTGGAAGAATCAGACTTGGAGGGCTTGGAGTACTTGCACATGGTTATAAAGGAAGCTTTCAGGCTCCATCCAGTGGCACCTCTACTTGTCCCTCACGAGTCATTGGAAGATTGCACCCTAGATGGCTTCCTCATCCCGCAAAAAGCACGTGTTATTGTAAACGTTTGGGCTATTGGACGCGACCAAAGTGCTTGGACTGATGCAAACAAGTTTATTCCAGAGAGGTTTGCTGGGAGTAACATAGATGTTCGTGGACGCGATTTCCAGCTTCTCCCCTTCGGGGCTGGGCGCAGGAGCTGCCCTGGAATGCATTTGGGACTAACCATGGTTCGGCAAATTGTGGCACAGCTGGTGCATTGCTTTGATTGGGAACTTCCTAACAATATGCTGCCGGAGGAATTGGACATGACTGAGGCGTTTGGTCTTGTAACCCCGAGAGCAAACCATCTGTGCGCCACTCCCACATATCGCCTTCACCTCTGATTATGGCTTAAGCAATGTTTCGATTTCTTGTTAATTAATATTCTCTGTTGGAAGTGTGATCATGTAGGGATTGTCTTTGCTGCTTCTCTACTCTAAGATTGGAATGTTTAAAGGTCTTCCCTTGGATTCATGGAATCAATTGTAGACTCATATCAGCATGCTGATGTATTTAAACCCTTTCATTATATATGCAATAATGAATATGATTATTCAGAGTCAATTATTGTGGTTCATCCTCCTAAGAGGAATTTTATGTAATTAGCAATTGTAATAGCTTTGACTGGACCTATCACTGGTATCACAACTACATCTTATAATGGCAACCAACGAAGAAAGAATTAAAAATTTGGAAGCTGGGCTTGGAGGACTTCAAGATAGTGAGTTCAATGGAACTCAGTCTTATTGACAAGTTACATCATATGGTTGAAGTCATCAATAAGTTATTTGTGGCCTTGCTCTCGACTCAACACTCATCCAGCTGTAACACCAGTGATTGTAGTGGTCATTCTCGCCACAATAGAGCAGAGTTTAAGGAGGAAGACAGATGTTCTCAGACAAAGATTGAATTTCCAAGATACTCTGGTGATGATCCAACTAAATGGTTGAACAGAGTGGAATAATTTTTCTAATACCAAGGCACCATGGCAGGATAAAAAGTTTCATTCGCGTCATTCCACCTCGCAAGTGAAGCTAATCAATGGTGGCAATGGCTATGCCGTGCCTGCTAGAGGAAGGGAGAGAATTGGAATGAGAGGTTTTTGAGGAAGAACTTTGGGCTCGTTTCAGACCAGTTGATTATGAAGATTTTGATGAAATTTTATCAAGGGGTTACACAGGTTGGCTCATTACAAAACTATTAAAATATTAAAATAATTTTTTTATTTTTATTTTTTTTGCATTTTCCATTTTTATCACTCTGTTAAAAACTTAACTCAAATTTAATTTTAAAAATGACAATATCTAATAGAGAATAATAAACTACAACACCACTTCATCCTCCATATTTTTATTTATATATTGAACTTGGATATTGTTAGTGATGGGGATGCTAAAATCATTGCCTATAGAAGGTATTCAACAACACGTTTAACGTGGTTTGATGACATGTAGACCATGGTTAAAATTATTTTGAATATTAAAATTCCAACCTGATGATAGGATGGATTAAATTGAATTAAAGATATAGAACTAAATGAAATAACTAGGTGACATAGAGTCAATATGTAAATAGTAATTACATATTAAGAAAGTGGAATATAAATACCCTATTTTCCTCTCTACAACCGGCAACAATAGAGAAAAGATGAAGGGAGAATATTTTCAAGTTTCTTTTACAAAACAAATTGAGAGGAAATCCAACAAATTGAAGGAAGGGGGTTTGACTGAGTTTTTGGCAAAGGGTTGAGGGAAATAATTACATCAAGGCAATAACCTAGAGAGAATAAGTGAAGATATTCAGGGATTTAAAGTGGTTAACAATGGTTAAAGGACTAATTAATTAGGTTTTAAAATTACAATGAGTATTTAATTTGTTTTTAAAAACTAGAATGGCTGATCATTGATACTTTACTCTCAATGTGTCTGTATTGTGGAAATTATATAATAAAGTGGTGGTGCCATGTTGGCTCTATCGAGTCCTTCTCCAACAATATTTTCTATTTTTAAAAAACGAAAATATCCCCATTTTAAAACTTAATTTTTCCATCCACTGAAGATATTTGAAATCTTGATTGTTATTCTTTTCCCCATGATTTATCTATATATTGAAAAATCTGAAAAATTGTTGTCAAACGAATTTGTTTAACGGGAGCCATGCTATTCCTCCCCCTTGTGGATTGTAATAAAAATAGAGTGAGGTTAATAATTTATAAAATGGGAATCATGCTACTCCCTATTCTAATTAAGGGGACTAAAACACATATGATCATGTATAAAACAATACATTGCATTGATTATACCCAAATTATTTGTAATTATATTTTATTAACTTGAAAATATAGTAAAATATTGCAGGATTTTGAGTTCCAAATATAGTAAAATGGAGGATGGTGGAGGTTTTGTGCTCTTATTTTCTGCTTCATAATTCTTTCTTAATTGCTTTGTTTGCCTATTTTGATCAATTGATTCGGGATTTTTCTATTATTTTTTTATTTGTTTTTAAATTATTTATTTTTATAAAATCCTGACACCGATGTCAAGATTATTAATTCCATTTCAAATATCATTCTGTTTCACTTATTGATATATTATATTTTTGACGTTTCAGTATATATATAAAATAGAGAACTTGTAAATAATAGTATAAAATAGAGAAAATATCAAATTCAAAAAGGTTAATATATAAAAGAAAGTATATAAAAAGTAAAATAAAGTTATAGCGAGCGGGCAATAATAAGTAATTACATGTAGATTGTTAGGTCTAAGCATCATGATAAGAATATATTTATTTATGGATGTTGATTGTGCATCAAAAGTTTCATTAAGTCTCTTATTTTATCTATATATTTATTGTTTTTATTTGGTTGTTTTTATAATAATTGATGTGTTTTTTAGTAATGAAGTTTGTTTTAATGTTTTGATAGGTTTTTGGAGCTTAAATGAATTAATTCAGAAAATTCAATGTCGGAATTCAAAACAAAAAATTGAAGAGACATTTAGCTGAAGATTGAAGCAAATCTTGGTTGAAATAAGTGCTTCAAATTTGTCCCAAAAATCAATTCTATTCCAATTCTAGAAAAGAATATCATATGATCTATTTCAAGCCTAAACTTGTTTTATGTTGTGTGCAAACTTCAACCATTAAACACTTAAGGTTTCAATGTCAATCTTAGCCCAAATAATAAGTACATTTGTATACTTATTTGATGTTCAAATTCAGCCCAAAATCAGCCTTAAATCAACCTCAAATCAACCTTCAAATCAGCCCAAACACAATCCATGATCTTATATGTCCACACAACAAATAACAATTGATTTATTTTGGGTAATCCATTAATCCAAGAAGGCAAGCACATGGATGGAAAGCTGGAGAGGATATTTTTACATTATTTTGGGTCAAAGAAAAGAAGGAGACAACTCATAAATGAGGAAGAAAAACGTGCACCAAAGTGGTTACAAAGCTGTCTTGATTTGATTTTTCAGAATACCTTTCGGTGTTTTACCCATAACTTTTGACTCATATGTCCAAATGAGTTGTTCTTTAATGCTATGGAAAGGTGAGAGAATTTCCTATAAATATGTCTCTAATAGACATCTCGAAAAAACGCTTCTAAGGGAGTCAAATTGCTGTCCAAAGTTAGAGTCAGATTTGTGTCCGAATTTTTACTGAAATTGTGTTGTGTTCTTCTTTATAGATTTCGGTTCTTTAGCTTGTAAAACTTATTATTTCAGTTTGATTCAAGTTATTTCATGTTTATTGAAGTTTTTTTATATATAATCATGGTTGGCTAATGTCTTTCTTGGATCCAAATCAAGGATGATGGTGGTTGAGATGAGTTCTTTAAGATATGAATGAATCTTAATGTTTATCTTTTCATTTTCTTCATGAATGATTTATCATTGCAAAGAAATTTTAGAAACCATTTAGGTAATGTTATAATCTTGAATTTTTATGCACAAACTTTAGTTTTGGTATAGGAATTGCTTGATTCAATGTCTTACTTAATATGAAAATACTTATTCATTCTTAAGCAATAATCAATCTTCATCCTTTTAAACTTCATTGTAATATCTTCCGATCTAATATCACCATCGTTAATATTAGATTGAGTTATCTTATATATCTTGAAGGAATCACCAATACATCACCATTAAAATTGATTTGGACCAAGACTTACTTTTTCTTGTCATTTAAAATCTATTTACACTTTTTCATCTTTGAAAACAAATCCATCAATTATTTCCAACCAAGTTATTGTTAATTTAATTTCTATTGAGTTTTTTTTTTGTTACCTAGCTTAATTTCCAGATCTAGCTCTCTGTGGATATGACCTTGATTTTACCGAGTTAATTGCTACATCACACACTCATGCACTTGCGAGTTAAAACAAACCGATCATAAAAACCGGTCAAGTAGATGTGATATATGATTACAATTAACAAATTAAAAGGTATATAGAAACACAATCAAATTACAATTAACAAATTAAAAGGTATATAGAAACACAATCAAACAATTATGGAAATAAATTAGAATCTTTAATCATTTAAAACCTTTTGATATGACACTTGATTTCCACCATAATTGATGATTATATTAATTGGATTTTAATCCAAAATATATTGTTTTGATTTGTTTTCTCAACATGCCCTTTCAAAGTCATGGATATTTTGAAGAAAACTCTTCATGAGTCTGAAATAGATAATATTGAAATCTTATTATTTTAATATGAAAAAAAAAGATCTCGATAAACCAAGTTATTCAAGCCAATAACAATGAAAGAAAATAAATAATTCTACGATACCATATTTAACTCTACCTTGTGCTATGAAAAATCAAAGTCAAACCTTATTTGTGTTTGTAAATTAGGAAATATACAAGAGAAATGCCATGAATGGCGTAGTGAAAAAATATCTCCATATTGTGATTGTGAGGACACCAAAAAGAAATTATGGGATATAGTCTAAAACGTTTCATTAAATATAGGTTGATGTTAATATGATTTTTGTTTTGTACGGATGTAAGTATGATGATGGAAAATTATGGGCAATAGTCAAGCAAAAATTGTTAAAGAATTGCAGTATAGTATATGCACATTGTTGGCTATGATACTATGATAAAAATCTTATGATATGATACTTTATTTTTTATATATAATTAATGATTATATTAATTGAATTTGAATTTAAAATATACAATCTTGATTTGTTTTTTCGATAATTTCATTATTTCTTGATCAAATCACATGTTTTATCACATGGTTAATAATGAAAAATAAGACAATCTTTTTATTTATTATTTTTTGGTCACACCTTTTTATTTGTTTTGACAATATACCTTGATGTGCCAAGACTGCCACGCAACGTGGGCATAGATGGCTATATATAGCAGAAACTAGCAAGGCAGAAAACAATTGCAGAAAAGAAAACCATTGCAGACCCCTTTAGCCTTGCTTCCATGAATTTCCTTGCAATCGGAATCACAATTCATAGCTATGCACTCATTCGTGGGGAATTAACTTCTTTTACAAAGCTTTGCATCCGCCATCATATGCTTGTTTCCCGCGTACACACAATGTAATTTGGTACGTAAAATCACAAATCTTGAATTAAATACTCATCAAAATAACATCAGATTAATCAATAAAAAAATATATAGCTAATTTAAGGAAACAACAAATATAATAAAAGGAATATTAGTATTCCTTGATGATCATTCATGTGTTGCAAGAAACTGTTTGAAGAAATAGAGTTTTCTTATCTATCAAAACTGATCTTACAATCTCTTTATACATAAAAAATATAAACGTAAACTTATCGGTTACAACAATCTAATAATAGCGTAATAGCTGCAAGGCTTATATGCTGCCAATCATTGGTTTTAAACCATTTGTTACTAATTATAATTAGGATAACTGTCTAACATTTCCCCACAAACTGAACACTGGATAAGTGACGAGTTTGGAAACAAGACGTTCAAAATGGTCAAGTAATAACCCTTTGTGAAGACATCTACAAGCTAAAGTTGAGAAAGATGAACTGAACTTTATGATTGCCAGAGACAACCTGTTCATAAACAAAATGATAATTATTAGCAATGTGTTTTATACGAGCATGGAAGCTAGGATTAGTGGCAAAGTATGTGGCAGGCAGGTTGTCACAGTTAAGCAAAACTGGACGAGTAAACGAACAACGAAGTTTAATTAAGAGACCCTGAATCCACAAAGTATCTAAAAGCTTAATAGGCTTAGAAACAACAGCATAATAGAGTTGGTCTTTATGAAAAATAACATGACGAGAAACATAAAGCCAACATGCAGGAGGATGGAGGTAGTGGTAACCATGATGATGATCACTATATCTAACAAAAACACACGAAAAGAACAAGGTTGTAATTGGTTAGTTACATAATCTCCAAGATATGGGTAACAAATACATCCAAAAACACGAAGGAATGTGTAATTCAAGGAAATGCCAAATAATAGCTTACAGGGGGGAGTTCCTTGAAGGATAAGGGTTGGAAGTCGATTAATCAAAGAAACTACTGTACAAAATGCTTTGACTTATAGATTATGAGGCATATGAGTAGTGTGTAAAAGGATGTGACCCATATCAGTAATATGATGATGTTTTGGCTCTGCTAACCTACTCTGTTGGGGTGCACGAGGACAAGAAAAACAATGCACAATGTCATTGGTAGCACAAAACTATTTAAATTGCACGTTATCATATTCCTTCCCCCATCACTTTGAAATTGTTTGATAGACAAAGAGAATTGAGTTTAACATATATAGCTGATTAGTACTTAAAAGTATATTTTTATCAAGGTTTTATATCATCATTTTGCACTTGAAGTATCAATAACTCCTTAATTAAAGCATGTTTTATAATAATATATTTAATAATATAAGATACCTTTAATTTATGATAAATGTTCATTTTAAATGCAGACCTGTCACATAAATGAAAAGAATGATTGATGAATTTAAGAACTGAAATTGAAAGGACAAAGAGATGGCCAAACTCAGAAAAGAGATGTCGGTGCAAGCCAAACCGGAACACTGTTCGGTAATTGGATCATATCTGGAGCTAAAGATCTCAGATTTAGGTCTACTTTATATGGATAGAAAGGTAAGACATAGGCCTACAGCTTTCATATGGAGAGCCCAAGATTTAAAAAGGTCATTTTCAAGTCTAAATTATAGCAACAATAAAGAAGCCCGAATCTGTCCTCTATCCCGAGCACTGTTCAGTATTTTGTCCATATCTAGAGTTCTAAAACTTGAAATGAGCTGAATGTTTCATATAAAAAAGCTGAGACAATTTCCTACAACTTTCATGTTTTCGAGTGGCTTCAATTTTGATGTTATCAATGATGTTTTGGGCAGACAAGAGAAGATAAGGATTGTTACCAAGTCAAGAGTTGGTCACCCACTCATCAATTAGTCATCAAATCAATAGTTCTTAATTTTGGCCTATAAAAGGAGGCATTTTCCATACATTTAGGCATCTTGGTCTCCAGATCAAGATCATGCTCTTATTTTCTCTCTTTGTATTTTTTGTAATGTTTATGTTTTGTTTTCATTAATATCAAGTTTATGCCTTTCATTTCCTTTCCTTTACTTGGTTCACTTTTATCTTATTTATGTTCTTATTTTGTTTATCTATTTTTGTTTCTTTCATTATGTCTAGCTAAGTTTATTATGTCAAGGTGAAAAGGTTACACTAATGGTGTAAGAATAAGTATAATATGGACTTTAATGTTTGATACTAACATGTTTTGTATTTGTTATCTTGTTCACTCTTTAATACTTTACTTGTTAAATGACTATTCTTGATTTATGTTGTATAGCACTTGGTACAACAAATACTTGGCACTTTCATAGTTCATACTGTATGGTATAATCGACACCTGAGCTATGAAAGGAACTTGATTTGTTGTTAACATAAGTTATAATCATGAATGCTTGATGAAATTTACAAGTATTAGCATTAGTTGAATAAGATGACTAATGTAATCATGTTAACAATCTATAATCTGATTGGAACCTCCTTTGTGTGTGGTTTCCAATTGAATACTAAGAGTTTATATTATACTTGTTTGATATACCATTAGTGAATCCTCTAACCTTGACATTGTTTGTTATTATTATTTAATCCTTACATTAATTTTTCATCTCAAAGTTCTCATCAACTTTTCTTCTTCTTTTTCTTTTTCTTTATTATTATTGTTGTTGTTGTTGTTGTTGTTGTTGTTATTAGTATTATTATTATTACTATTATTACTACCACCACCACCACCACCACCACTACTATTAGTAGTATTATTAGTATTATTATTGCTACTATTATTATTGTTGTTGTTATTATTACTATTATTGTTGTTTATAATTTGTACAATTAACTTCCTTGTGGTTTGACCCCGATCTTGTCAGGTTATTTATTACTTTGACACTCCTGCACTTGGAAGAAGACATCAATCTTTTAGTCGTGTAAATAGAAAAAGTAGAAAAATGACATAAAACTTTGGATTTACGATGCATAGGGAAAATCTATGAATAATGAGTGTAATCATTCATAAACAAGATATAATAGCAATATCCAAAAACAAAAACAATAGGAGACATCCATACATCTGAATTGATTAAAGCAAATGGCTTAGTAGAATAATGGTCATGAGATGAGAAGAAAAGCTTGTTTGATTGATTTAGTTAATGCATAATTGCTATAAGGGAGATTTGATAAACGAGAAAAAGAACCTAATAAGTAGCGAGAGATAAAAGTGCAAAGAACTTTATTGGAGGGATGACCAAGACGACAATGCCATAAAAAGAACAAAGCAAGGGTAGAAGAAAAAGCTTGGTTGGAGCTAGAAGATAATGTTGGAAAGATAGGATAAAAACCATTTTTACATAAGCCTTGAAAGAGAACAACATCGCGGTGTAAGTCACAAATTTGATATCCTGAAAGGAAAAAAGTAATAATAATATTAAAATCATGAGTAATTGAGTGACAAATAAAATATTTTTACGAGGAGAAAGAGCACGAAGAACATGAGAGAGGAGGAGACAAAGGAATCCAAAGAAAAGGAAAGGTTACCAGAATGAGTGATGGGGAGAGTATCACCATTACCATCAACAACCTGAACAGAAGCTGCATATGAAGTGCTAGAGTAAAATTTCTGCGCATTATAGGTCATGTGATTGGTGGCACCAGAGTCCAAATACCAATTAGGGTTTGAAGAAGACGTAACTTGTATACCAGTAAAAGCATGAGGATAAGACCACTTGGCTTAAACATGACCAAATTATTGGCAATTCCAGTAATGAATTGACTAGCGAGAGGGTCGAGGACCCAAAAGACCTTGAGAGAATGAGGAAGGATGTGGATCACATTAGAAAAGCTAGCCTAGGCTAGAGTAGAGGTGAACTTGAGATGAACCACCAAAAAGACGAGAGGGTTGGTCACATAGGCGAGGGTGACGAGGTTCACAGATGAAACAAGCAATAACAAAAGTGGCAAGGGAAGCCACAAGAGTCATCTGAGCTACTACTCATCTAAGCTACTAAGGCTTGTTGCCCTTCAAAAGCAAGAAGACGAGTCCGTAGGTCCAAAAAGGAAGGAAGCAGTGGGAAGTTCAAAATTGTCATCACAATCATTTGATAGTCAAGACCTAGACCACAAGGTATATAAGTAACTAGATTAGAGTTGGATACAGGTTCATGGATCGCAGTGAGTTCATCAGCCAAATTCTTAGCTAGACAGAAATAGCAAGGGATTGTTGTGAGAAATTTTATTAGAGATAATCCCAAATGTCCTTTAAGGTGGAGAACATAATAACTTGTTGTCAGACGTGCGCAGCGTCACGGCAATTGTCCACCCTCTAGGAAAATGGTGTAATGTGTCTATCTGGCAAAATATAAAGGGACAAGAAATTCTTGTCTCCTATTAGTAAAATATGGATTGGGAGTCCCCACATTGTATTATGGTCACTAGGAACCCTAACTGGTCTCAGATATAGGGTACGAAGACTATTTGTATAAAGGGAAGGTATTAGCACCCCAACTACGGTCTACCTAAGATAAGTTACATTGTTTTAATGTCTGATAAAATCTAAGGTTGTATTGTGTTTTTCTAAACTTTGTCGATTTATCTATAATTTGAAAAAAGTCCTCGTCTGTAAGGTGCTCCTTATCTTATCGGGTAAGAATCTAATTATTCTATGTTGTAAAAAAATACCTTTTTAATATCAGGAATATGTTTTACATATAAGTCATTATCCCTGATACTAAACAAAACAAAATAAATTTTTTGTTGTTTTTTTTAAATTTTAGTCAATGTTCTCTTAACTTTAATAAATTGGTTATAAAAGCCAAAATACATGTTAAAACATTGTTTTTTGGTATATAAAAAACAAAATATGATTTTTTAGCTTTGAAATATTTTTTTCTTTTTTGAAAGTTTTTTATGAAAACCAGGTATTTTAATGTCGTATTTTGTATTTTTAATGATATAAAATACAGACCGATATTAATCAAAATGATATAAAAACTACATGGGAAAATTGTAAAATCCTAAAACAAATATTTTTGATTTATTATGTTTTTTGAAATGGACCGGATCAGGCCAAAATACATGCTACGTGAACATTGTAGGCATGGCAGGAATGAAGCAAGAGATAGAAAAAGGGGAGAAAGGCTAACCTGTGGTGGCTGCAACTGTTGGCTATACTACTAGAAGCAACAGGTGGCGGCGCCGGTAGTTCACAAAGGTTGGCGATGCTGTTTTTCTTCACTCTCTCTCCCTTTTGTTTTTTGTTCTCCTCTCTTCTTTTTTTAGCCTTCTACCTCTTTTTTTCTCTTCTCTTCTCTACCCTCTCTCTTATATTCTTGCTCTCTACCTCCCTTCTCTTCATCTGTTTTCTTTTTTTTCCTTCCCTCCCTCTTGTTTTTGTTTTTTATCGGTCTGTTTTTCTTCTTCTCTTTCTCTTCTTCCTTTTTTTTCTATTCTTTTTGGTCCTCTCATCTCTCTACTCTCTTATGCTTCTTTTTCCCTTTTTCATAGGCAAAAATAGGGGAGGACGTGGCTGGAGCAGCCACTGTGCTACTGCCCCTTCAACACGTGGAAGTGTGGGTTGTGTTGGCGTCTTTTTAAAGTCATTAGGGGAAGGGAAGTCGGTGAGAAACAGAGAAAAAAAAATAATGTCACTCAAAATGGCATCTTTTTTAGCCTTTTTTTTATAATGAACAGTAGATGAAACAATGTCATTTTGGACAAAACACGCCTCTTCATTTAAACAGAAAATGTGTTAAAGTTCATAGTGGTTCTTAATTTGTAATTTGTTCAATCAAGTCCTAAATTACAATTTTGATTTAAAAATCAATTCAATTGCATCCCTGCCACAAATCCAATAGTAGCCCTGAAGTTGGCCATCTTTTTCACTTCAGTCCTTGGTCTTGAATTAGTGCAATTTAACTATCAATTGAGTAATAAACTTCTAATTGGCCCGTAATCCTGTTTTAAGTACAAGCCCTATATTTACACGCCTTGTCCAATTTGGTCTTTGGTCTCGGATTTCTTCAATTAAGTCCCTAATTGGCCATCAAAGTTTAATATTTATGCAATTAAGCCCCTGATTTGATCAAATTAACTCTTAAAAAATATATTTTGACCCCAGAACTTTAATTTTTTCCAATTAAAGTCCAAACTAACTCTAAAATCAATTTTTCTTGCAATCAAACTCTCCATGAATTCAATTAAACCTTCAATAAAATTTAATTGAGTCCATAAACATCTAATTTTTGACTTCTTTTCCTCAAATTGAATTTTCTTTATCAAAAGGGCTCTTATCAGTCAATAAAATACTATCAAATTTAATTTTTTTTAATTTTGAACCTTCTCAACCAATTTTGACTATTCTTAGAGCGTTTTGACATCCTTTTCTCATTATTTCTATTTTTTTGTATTTTTCAAACATATATTCTTTTTATTTTCTACTTTTTTGTATGAGGGCCCAAAAACAGGTCATAACAGTTGCCCTTTTTTTACAATGCTTACAAAGCAAAGAAGTTGCATAGTAAGTGTTGTAAAGATAAACAAAACTATATTTTTGACACTGATCTTCTCAAAGCTTGGTTGACCATAAATCTCATTCGGCGATTCATTTATACCAAAGCATAATATAATGTATGATTGGGTTAAACTAAGATACCTTTCACCAATCCCTTTTTACTAAAACAAAAATTTTATGTGGTTAGGATAGACTAATATTCTTTTCGCCAATCCCCTCTAACCAGAACCAAAATCCTATTTGGTTAGGCTAAAATGAGATTCATTTCACTAATCCCCTTTAACCAAAACCAAAACTTTCATGTTAGAAACCTTTTGTTTTGTGAAGAAAGATGATCTATTTTCATGGGCAACCTGCCCATACACTCACACTTATCCTGATCTATTTTCATGGGTGACCTGCCCACACACTCACACTACCTTGATCTATTTTAATAGGTGACCTACCCAAACATACTAAAAATAGTCTACTTTAAGGGGCGATTGGCCCACACAAGCACACTTACCTTGGTCTATTTTCATGGGCGATCTGCCCAAGTAGAAAAGGAATGGTGGTCTTATTGTAATGGGTGACCTACGCAGGTGAAGGAATGGTCGCATTGTAATGGGTGACCTACACAGATAATAACATGGAGAATTGGTCGAATTGTACTAGGTGATGACTTAAAATGGAAAAAAAAAAGTGATTGTGTTGCAATAGGTGACCTACCCAAGTGGAGGAATGGTCACATTGTAATGGGTGACCTATCTAGATAAAAACATGGAAAATTAGTTGAATTGTAATGTGTGACCTACCCAAAATAGAAAAAGAAAAGAAAGGATGTGTTGTAATGGATGACCTACCCAAGTGGAGGAATGGTCATATTGTAATGGGTGACCTACCCAAATAACAATATGGAGAATGTGGTCAAGTTATAATGGGTGGCCTACCTAAAATGAAAAAAGAAAAAATGGTCATTTTATAATGAGTGACCTACCCAAGTGGATGGTGAGGGCTCAAAGGCATACTCGAAAGGGAGGCAAGGTTAGAAAACTCACCACCTAAGTGGTGAAGGCTCAAAGGCGCATTCAAAAGGAAAGAGGTAGTTCAAAAAACACACTATTTAAGAAGTGATGGTGTGACACCAATTTATCAATGTCAAAAGTAAATGCATTATGATTGAGATGCATGTATACTTACCTGAGAAATATAAGCCTTTATTTTTTCATGTTGTCTTTCTTTTTCTTAAAAGTTAGAAAGTTGGTAGTAAACTTCGATGGCCTTTCCACCCTTGCTTACTCGAGTCATATGTCGTGATCTTGACTTCTAGAAAAGGTTTGATACTGTTACATTTCTTTGTCTTCCAACCTTTATCTCAAAGCTTGTCAACTTTGCCTGACAATTTCTTAAGAAAAGGAATCATAGAGCCAGCCCTAATGGTTGTTTGCCTCGTAGCTTTATCATGCCCCCCAAGTGTTCACATTGGGTTTTCTTTGGGGGTGAGGTCATGTGAAAGAAAGTTCGGGGTTATTTACAAGAAAAAGTTACCATACAAATTTTTAAAACTTCTAAGTTATTCCAACCATAAAAATCATTTTGACATTGGTTAAAAAAAAACTTGTTCTAAAGAATGCAAATGATTCCTATTAATAGGTTTTTGAACTAATAAAAGTGTTTTGAAGCTTTTGGGTAAAGATAAAGTGACATCTGGCTGGTCATAAAAAGTTGAAATTTCAATTTGAGGGTTATTGAAAACAAAATCGGTTCAAAGCATTTATTTTTTTAAATGAATAATAATTTAACCCACATAAGAAAGCACTACCTACAGATCCACATTGCTTGCCTTTGATCAAAAAGGGTTTATTAGGTACGTAATATAGGCTTAGGCTATTGGTTATGAAGAAAAGGATATTACAGGCTTAAAAAGATGTTTGAGGGATTTCAAAACTAAGGATCATCTATACTTATTCCGTAACCTTTTCTTTTAACTTTCTTGTTAAAATGGATTTATTGCCCTCTAGTATCGAGTGTAGGCTCTTTGCTTTTTTTTCATTTCTATTTGGTTGAGCACCTTAATTGTTTTTATTAGATGTTCAAATCTTTTTAATCCTTTAGATTATTCAATCAAATTACATGATCAATTTTAGCATCCATTTTCATTGCTTTGTTTGGATAAAAAGGAAGTTCTTGCCTATTGATGGGTTTTTGTAGAACCTCTCTTATTTGCCCTCCAGTATGGAGTGTGATCCTAGTCAAGGTTATTTTTAAAAAAACATTACTAGGCTTAAAATGGGACTGCAAAGGATAGATTTCAACCTTGTGAAAGGATTATCAAAGATGGCTTTCCTCATCTCAAACTCAATGTATTGAGGATTAGTATGTCTTGCGTTCATATGTGTATGCAAAATGATTTATTCATTAAAATAAAAGTCAACTTGTAAATCACCTTATGGTGTTGTTGTCTTTATTTTTGTTCTTGTTTTAATTTTTCGGTTTAAGGAATCACTTGAATTTCTAGAATATAGTTATTTTGGACAAATACCAATATGATGTTTTATTTTTGTACTCACTTTGGAGGTCCTAAAAATATCCTTTGAAAACATATGAGGTTTATGTATGGTTTTGAAAGATGGAAAAGAAAACACCAAAGTATTCTTCGTGTTATGATTTTATGAGCAAAAGTTGTGCTCAAAATGTTATTTACATGTAATAACAATAAAAAAAAAGTGTGATATGAACACAGAAAGCATATGATCTTATTTATTAAGGGCTCATGCATCTTCCATTTCAATCCACCTCACTTTGATTAATTGCAAAAGCTTTCTCTTAATGGCATTGCAGGTATGGCTGTTATGCCCAGCAATACCAGTATGGTATTCATATTTGAGTTCTGGCTTATACCAGTAGGATATGGTGGCTGCACAAGTGTCAGAGGTTTTAGCGCCATATGCCCGATGCTTAATAGCTTTTGATACATCTTATTCAGCGATAGCGGCAATGGAGGTAGTTGTTCTGGAACTCTTTGGTAATTTTCAATTTGGGTTTTGCCTAGAAAGTTTTGGGGCTTAGGTTTTTTTGTTTTAGCAATGTGGGATGGAGCGCGGTAGTTTTGAGGACCTCTTTCTTTCGAAGCCTCTTTTCTTGGTGGGTGCAAAAATTCTACTACTCTTGATGTCTTGTTCAATACATTCACACACTACCATAACATCAAGGAATTGTTGGGCTGAACTACCCATCACATGTTTGTAATAGGGTGCTTTGAGTGTGTTGGCAGATAAAGAGACCATCTTTTTATCCAGAAGCGGAGGGTGTACTTGAGCAGCTACTTCTCGCCATCTTTGAGCATATTCCATTATGCTTTCCTTGTCCTTTTTCTCTAGATTGGACAAGCTAGTTCTATCAAGAGTGATACCCAGGTTGTACTTGTACTGTTTAACAAAAACATCCACTAGATCTTTCCATCTTTGTATTTTTATATTATCTAATCTCATATACCAGTTCAAAGTTGCTCCACTTAAGTTGTCTTGAAAAAAATACATAATTAATTTTTCATCATGTACTACTTCTGTCATTTTATGACAGTAAGACCTAAGATGAGTCATGGGGCATTGTGTTCCACTATATTTGATGAATTCAGGAACATAAAATTTCTTAGGTACAACCACATCGGGGACCAAACACATCTCTGCTACTCGTGCCAGGTTATATAAGTCTACCCCTTCAATGACTTTGAGTTTGGCTTCCAGCGCCTTTATTTTAGCTTAATCAATGTTATTAGAGGACTTAGCCTTATGGAACTTGTTAGTCGATGCCTTAATAACTATTAGGGCTGGTGCAGGTGTTGCTAACTACACAAATGTTGGATTTTATTGGGGCTCTTGACCTGTTCGCTCATTCCTTCTTCAAGTTAAACTGCTATAAGAGCCTGATTAGAGGTGACTGGTTGATTAGACGGACTTTCACCGGAGGTATTTTTTAGAGTTTGTTCGAGTAAACTAGTGAGGTGAGTCATATGATTAGTACTTAAAAGTGTATTTTTATCAAGGTTTTATATTATCGTTTTGCACTTAAAGTATCAATAACTCTTTAACTAAAGCATGTTCTATAATAACGTGTCCAATAATATAAGGTACATTTAACTAAACCCATGACAATTTAACCACTTCAAAATCTCTGAATTTTCAAAAGAAAAATCTTCAGTTTTTACTCTGAGTGCGCTTTCTAGCTCTCAAAAGGATTCATCATTTCTTAATATGATGAACTCATCATTTCATTCTTCTTTATCTTCTTTACAATGCTTCCTATCTAAAGTCTTGTAACTTTCTATCATAAGCATTGTAAAGAGGGGGGCAACTATCATAACCCAATTCTAGGTTATTTCTCAAAAATTAATTTTTTTCAAAAATAACAATAAAAAAAATAAAATAAAGGCTGACAATGTGAAGAAAGCAGATAAAGGAGGGCTATAAAAATACGAAAAAATCAAGTTGCAATTTTTTTAACAAAATCAAGGCCTAATTGTACCTCATTATACTAAAAATAAACAAAAATGCAAATTCAAGGTCAAATTGAAAGATTATTGAATGAATTTACATAAAAATTGAGTCCAATGACATATTTAAATTTTTAGTAAGCCAATTTGATTTAATCATGGGTCAAATTAAATTTTAATTATGTATAAGAATTAATTTGGGTCCAATTGAATGATTTAATTTAGTGCAAGGATTTAATTATACTTTAAATGGGTCAAATTAATTCTATTTTGGGCTTAATTGGTGAAAAAATAAGTTTGGGAGCCTAATTTTAGCTTAATTTAGAAGATTGGAATTTTAAGAGACCAAATTTAATATTTACTAAGTTAATTGACTAAAATTAGGGGCTAAATTGCATTAAATAAAAAGATTTTAGGGTCCATTAGGTTTCAATTGAAAGCAATTGAAAAGGTGAGGACTGAAATGAACTTTGGCAAAAACAGGAATCGGCACTGTTCATTATCTTCATTTTTTTCTCTAAAAAAGTTGATCCAATTACCCACTTTGCAGCAGCATTTAATATACCTAACGTCCACCACATTTGACAAATCTTATATGAAAATGATCCTCTACACTTTTTCTACAACACTATGTGATCATTTTAGGCTTAATGGCAATAAATCATCTCTGGTGACAACCTAAAGAGGCCAACTCAATCAGCTTTTGTTTGCAGATTTGCAACTCATGATATCTACTTTGAGTTAATAGCTGAGATCCTTCCCACCTAAATCAAGGACTGAAATTTCCCCCCAGTATAGAACAGATTTTCCTCTTCCACTACCTATTAATAGAGATGGATTTCATGGCTTGAGAGACGAGAAAATTAGGTATAAAGTCAGCCAAAAAACCAATTTTTCTGTCGATTCCTGTAAATTTTCTTCTTTCTTTCTCTTTCCACCGTGGCCTTCAGCCACCACCACCATCACCATCGATCTTTCCACCATCAGCCGACCACCAAGAGCCATCGTTAGTTTCTCTCTCCTCTTTGTAGCCCCTTCCATGTGCTTTTTTTCTTCTTTCTTCCTCTTTGAGTTGTAGTTGCTCTAGCCAATTCCATCACCGGATTCAAGTTGTCCTCCCCTGCCAGCCAGCCATCACTACCATGCTAGGTGGTCTACCACCCTTCCCCTGGTTCTTCGTCTTCCCCATGAAATTCCACTGTTTTGAATAGTGCAACATAAATTATCATTCACGTTCCACTATTCATGTAGTAGACTATGCTCTCTTTTAAAAAAAAAAATCTAATTTTTTTTTTTAAAAAATCATTTCAAAAAATTATGATTTTCTCACATATTTTTACACCAATTTTGCATAATATCGAGTTATGTATTTACATTACAAAATACAAATTCAGTATTAAAATACCTGGTTTACTCCGAAATTATTAAAAATTCAAAACATTTTCAAAAAAAAAATTTTAATCAGTTTTCATTTTCATAAAAAAAAATTATTGCATAGGCCAAATCCTAAAATTTTTCCAAGCATATTTTTCATAAGAAAACAAAAATTATATCTTTTTCATGAAAAAAAACCAAAAATAGATATCGTATCCAATTTATGAATATCCATTATGATTTGGCCAACATGTCAAAAAAATCATTTTTTAATTTTTGTTTTAATCTAGATGGAGACTTTAATATTTATGGGGTGTACAATTACATAATAAAGTACACCCTTTGGTATTAAAGATATAAGATGTAAATAAAAATGATGCTAAAATTCAGACTTTAGAACGGTTAGGATTTAACCCAATAAAGTAAAGACTATCTCACAAAGATAAATATGCCTTGAGCCTTAGAAAAGATCAACAGATACCCAACTAAAAAAAACAACAACAATGCAACTTACCTTAGATAGGGTGTATTGGAGGTGATGCATCTTTCCCCTGCACAACCAGTCTCTTACTCAGACTCTCGCAGACCATAGGTTCTTAGTAACCATAATATTAAGTAGCGACTCCTAAACATTAATCATAATTTTATGATTAAATCTAAAATCCTTTCCAACACATAACACCTCACACAGAAGGCATGAAAAGAGCCTTCATTGTCACTAAACGACGTCATGCCGTCTCGCACCCCATGACACATAGGGTAATTCTATACAATGCATGAATAAATATGTACAGAATTTTAAAGCATGTAAGCAATAATCAAAGGAAATGCATATTAAAAACATACAAACCAATAAATAAAACACAATGATCAAACAAAAACAATGCTTAGTCCGTAAGGTCTTCAGTGGAGTCGTCATTCTGTCGTACGTGTGCGGCGTCACAACGATTGTCCACCATCTAGGAAAAAAAATTGAAATGGTGTATTTCTAGCAAAATATATAGAGATAAGGAATTATTGTGTCTCTTATCAATAAAAAATTTGAATGGGAGTCGGCACCTAGTGTTTTGATTACTAGAAACCCTAACTGATCTCAGATATTGGATACGGAGACTGGTTGCATAAAGAGAAGGTATTAACACCCCAAATACATCCTACCTAAGGTAGGTTGTATTATTTTGTCAAATCAAATCTAAAGTCATGTTGTGGTCATTTTTAATTGTTGGTCTATCTAAGGGTTAAGAAAAGTCTTCCTCTGTAAGGAGATTTTTATCTTATTGGGTACAGAACCTAATTGTTCTATGTCGTTAATAAAAAAAACTATCTTTTTAATATCGAGAATATGTTTTACGTATAAATTCATTTTTCCTGATACTAAAACAAAAATAAATAAATTTTTTTATTGTATTTGAAATTTTAGCCAATGTTCTCATGACTTTAATAAACTGATTATTAAAATCAAAATATATGCTAAGATATTTTTTTTAGTGTATGAAAAATAAATTATGATTTTTTCTAGCTTTGAAACATATGGCTGTATGCATAAAAATATTTTCTCTTTTTTTTAATTTTTTTATATTTTTAAAATTTTTGACAAAAATCAGGTATTTTAATACCAGGTTTGTATTTTTAAGACATAAAATCCTTGTTTAAAAAATTTTTCATTTTCCATTTTTAGCACACTATTAAAAACCTAACTCATATGCAATTTTAGAAATTGAAATATCTAATAGAGAATAATACCAACAACAATGTTCCTTCCTCCATAATTTCATTGCATATAGAAGGGACTCGACAAAACATTTAACATGGTTCCACATGTAGACCCATGGTTAAAACTATTTTTAAATATTAAAATTCCAACTCGATGATAGGATGGATTAAATTAAATTAAATACATAGGATTAAATAACAAGGGGTGAAATTAAAAGAGATAAAAGAGAATATGGCACTAGTTGTTAGAAAAGAGAAAAGATAGGGACAAAATGAAATAACTAGGTGAAATGGGGTCAGTATGTAAATAGTAAGAAATTAGACTATAAATACCCTATTTTCCTTTCTAAAACCAGCAACAATAAAGAAAAAAAATAAATGAGAGGAAATCCTACAAATTAAAAGGCGTTTGAGTGAGTTTTTGGCTAAGGGTCGAGGGAAACAACATCAAGACAATAATCTAGAGAGAATAAGTGAAGAAATTTAGGGATTTAAAGTGAAAAAAATTTATTGGTTAGGAATCGAAACTCACTTCATCATCACGTAAGTGTTTTAAACTCGATTGTGTAAGTTAAATTAAAAACAATTAAGAATTGATGTCTAAATTGTAAATTCTAGGTTAAGGTTCATGAGAAAATACAGGGGAAGTGAGAGATTTTCCTTGTTTGATGAGAAAATACAGGGGAAGTGAGAGATTTTCCTTGTTTGATGTAATTGGGATAGAAATAGATGAAAGCAACTCAGAATAATAATTAAATGAAGAAAAATCATAGTCTTTTAGAAAGTGGTGATGCAAGCCAAATATTATAAAAAGTTAAAATAACATATGAATGTTGTTTGTTTGAAGTTATTATAGCATGTTGAAATATGAAGAATGAATTTACAATAAATAGAAATCTTATATTTAATTTGTAATGGAAATATTGGTTATGCTTTGATTATGAATGTTGTCATTTTGTTGAGAGTTGGAGGATTTTATGTAATGTTGAAGTATTATGGAACATTGTACAAATGAGAAGAAAACTACTCATATTCCTTCTTTAATGTTACATTCGGCTAGAGAGAGAAAGAAAAGAGAAATTGTCTAAAAAGAAATAGTCTAGCTATTTTGAGAAACGGCTAGACCAATTTAAGAAAATGATCAAATTATTTGTCAAAATAGTTAGACTATTTTTGTTATTGTCCAGTTTTTAAAAACAAATTATCTTTTTCTAGTTTCTTTGGTTCTTTTGAGTTTGTTAAGGGAGATACTAATTGTTTGATTGAATTTAGCATAAAATATATGTTTAATTTTGATAGATGAAATATTTATGTGAGGTTGTGTCAATTATACATGGTAAAAGTTTAGAATTTTCAATGCAATTAAATTAAATTAAGAATTCAAAATCTATACGGAGAATAAAACTAACCTTTATGGTGGATGGATGACAAATGATATATTGATCTTAAGGAGAATTAATAACAAGAAGTACAAAAGAGGCCACAGGACCTATTTAACAACAAGGGACTATTTCGTGCACGTAAACATCATGTGGGTGTTAGACACCTTAAGGAGAATTAATTTATTATCTAAGTAGTAGTCATAATTTTCTTTAATTATATCTTGATCTTAATAGAAAAACATAACAAGAAAAAAATTAGAGAACTAATTCCCTCACCAATGAAATTAATGTCTTGGTTAATGAGTGATCTAAGAAACTAATTTCGTAGTTGATGGGATCAATGAGCGATTGGGGAAACTAAGTTTTTAGTGAATAAGATTAGTATCTTGGTTAATAGACAATTAAAGAAACAATGATTTAATAATAAAATGAATGCCTGATTTTGGTTAAAGATGACTTTGGTGTGTCCTCAAAATTATACTATTGACATTTGATAATTATGCTGCATAAATATATATATTAAATTACCTTCAAATGTAAAGTTAATTTCATTTTATATTAAATAAATTTTCAGGTATCCCACAACACTGAGTCGTGTAGTAGATTTATGAATTCATATCTTTTTGTTAATCAAATAATTTATTTGGAAGAATAAAAAAAATATAATATGATTAGTACTTAAAAGTGCATTTTTATCAATGTTTTATATCATCATTTTACACTTGAAGAATCAATAACTCCTTAACTAAAACATATTTTATAATAACATATCTAATAATATAAGATACTTTTAATTTATGATAAATATTCATTTAAATGTAAACCTATCACATAAATAAAAGGATTGATTGATGAGTTTAAGAATAAAAATTAAAAGGACAAAAAGATGATAAAACTTAGAAAAAAGATGCTGGTACCGTCCAAATCAAAACACTATTCGGTAATTAGTTCATATCCAGAGCTGTAGATCTCAAATTTAGATCTATTTTATATAGCTGCAGGTCTATTTTTAAAAATACCATTTGCAAGTCCAAATTGTAGCAACAAAAAAGAAGTCTGAATCTATCCTGCAGCCCAAACATTGTTAAGTATTTGGCCCATATCTAGAGTTCTAAAAATCTAAATGAACTCCATTTTTTTCCCGAAAATTTGAGACAATTTCCTACAAATTTCATGTCAAATGGTTCCGATTTTGATGTTATTAATGATGTTTTGAGCACACAAGAGAAGATAAAGATTGTCACCAAGTCAAGAGTTGGTCACCTCCTCATTAATTAGTCATTAAATCAATAGTTTCTAATTTTGGTCTATAAAAGGTGGCATTTAAGTATCTTGGTCTCCAGATCAAGATCATGCCTTTTCTTTTCTCTCTTTATATTTTTGTAATGCTTAAGTTTTATTTTCATTAATGTTTTGTTTAAGCTTTCATTTCCTTTTCTTTACTTAGTTAACTTTTATCTTATTTATGTTTTTATTTTGTTTATTTGTTTTTCTTTCTTTCATTATGTTTAGTTAAGTTTATTATTTCAAGGTGAAAAAGTTACACTAATGGTGTAAGAATAAATATAGTGTAAACTCAACATGGAGCTTAATGTTTGATACTAACATGTTTTGTATTTGTTATCTTGTTTACTCTTTAATATTTTGCTTGTTAAATGACTAATTTAGATTTATGTTGTATAAGACTTTGTATAACAAGTCCTTGCCACTTTCATAGCCTATACTATATGGTATAACCAACACCTAAGTTATGAAAGAAACTTGATTTGTTGTTAACATAAGTTATAATCATGAATGTTTGACCAGATTTACAAGTATTAGTATTAATTAAATAAGATAACTAACGTAATCATGTTAATAATTTATAATCTAATTGGAACCTCCTTTGTGTGTGGTTTTCAATTGAATAATAAGAGTTTATACTTTACTTATTTGACATACTATTAGTAGATCCTCTAACCTTGATATTTGTTATTATTATTGTTTAATCATTATGTTAATCTTCCATCTTAAAGTTCTTATCAACTTCTTCTTCTTCTTCTTCTTCTTTATTATTATAGTGCTACTACTACTACTATTGTTATTGTTGTTGTATTATTATTATTTATAATTTATTCAATTAACCTCCTTGTGGTTCGATCCCAATCTTGTCAGGTTATTTATTACTTCGACACTCCTACACTTGGGAGAAGACATCAAATCTTTTGGTCGTGTCATAATATAATTCACAACCAAAAAGAACAAAAATGTATTTACATATCTAATTTAATTATGGAAGATGAATCTAATGTAATTGTTTTTAAATCATATACATAAGTTTGTTGTACTTTTTTTATATACTTTTACTTTTAGGAATGCATACATGTCTTGAATTATGATGTAACTAATTTAATTGTTTTTTTATTCATAATATTCATCAAATGATATAATACTTGTTTTATTTGAGTGGATATTGAAGAAAATAAAAGGTTGTTCTTATCTTTAGGCCAAAGAAGTCCAAAATAGTAGGATCAATGTTGGAATTTTTTTCTAGGATGTTAAAAGTATTTAGGCGATGACTTGGTATTAATAATATAGAGTAACCTCTACTGGACTTTTGGCTAAAAAAAATAAACCCTAATTTACGTTAAGAATGTATTCGATTGATTGTATAAAATTTAGAGTTGTTACATGACAAATCAACTATATCCAAGGAGAAGATAATCTCATCAGAGATAGGGAGAAATAAGAAATTACATATTTAGAGAAAGAGAATCATCAACTCGACTAAACTCCGAGGTTTTTCACACCCATCACTTCCCTTACAGTTGTTGCAAATAACTGCTTTAGTTGCTGCCCTCAGCAGCTCCTCTCTTTTTGTTCCTCGTATTCTCTCTACTTTTCTCTCTTTTTAAGTTTATATTGGAAGATTTTGTTTTTTTTTGGGCATAATAAATGCATAATAATTGAAAAAAATGTTAACATTCTCATAAAAAACCATAATATTATTTAAGAACTATGAAAAAAATTAATAGCAACTTAAAAATCATGTGAAGTACTTTATTCTATAATGAACTTCAATGTCAAAAAACCTTGAAAAAATTATAAAAAAATATCAAGCATTTGGGCCAAAGTGATAAATAGGGCTTATGTGTTTAACTCAATTTAAGAAGGCCTAGTACCCATGGCACTACTTGACCTAGCCAATTTTTATGATCTTTTTTTTTTTGTGACATGTGAATCTTTTATTTTAAATATAAGTTAGATTAAATTCGTGGTTGAGAAATTGGGATGAAGTTTGTGTGTGTGTGTGTGTGTATATATATATATATAGTAAATCAGATAAACTAATTTATCAATTAAAAATATTTTTAAATTGAATAAAAAAAATAAAATTAAAATTTTTTCATGAATATTGATTCGTCAATAGCAATAATTAATGGTTTGAAGATGGTCACGTATTAAGTTTTATAATAAAGAGATACTTGTAAAATACTCAATCCCGACAAGTGCACCAATAACAATTTTTAGGATTAAGGGCCAGTTTAAGATGATAGCAACAGTTATGAATTCAAAATATTTTCTGTTTAAAAATAAATTGAAATAATATTTTTTATTTAAAAAAATTATTTTTAATATTATTATATCAAAATAATATAAAAAATTAAAAAATATATTTTTTAATAAAAAATAAAAATTTTAAAATAAAAAAATATAATTTTTATTGCATTTTCAAAAATATACATGAAGCTTGTTCCTGTCCAAGTCGATGTCATTGCCATTATAAAATAAAAGAAAAGGCGGTCAGCTTTAATTTTGCTATAAGATAACTCATGTAGTACATGTTAATGTGCAGAACAAAGATAAGAAATTGGTATCTGAGCTGTTCCTGGCTTCCTATCAAAAGTCGAAATTAGAAAGAAAATAATATTACCGTTACCGTTCACTTGAGAGCTATGATTAACAAAAACTGAATAAATATGTCCTTTGAACTTCGTTGGATGTGATTAAAAAAACAAAAACGACCTAAAGTAGCATCAACAGTTCAATTATCACTACCGTTTCCGTTCACTTGAGAGTTGCCATCTCTCTGGTCTCGCCTTAGAGCAAATAGAATGTATATATATATACAGGGGGCGGGAGCCAGGAATTTTTTTATCCTGGAATATAATATAAATACATATAAATTATTTTATAAAATGAATCATTCACTTGGATATATAAAGTTGTCAAGTTAATAATAAAGTTTTAATTCAAATATATAACATAAAATATACAAAAAATAAAATTTAAAGTACATAAAATTCAAAATAAAAATAAAAATAAATTATACTATCAAAACTGCCACCTTTGATATTTTATGGAATAGAATTCCTCTATGATCTAGTTCAAATCAATATCTTCAAAAAGCTCTCATTCAATGAAATCATCATAGAATATACTAAGAACTCCTCTTCCATTTTATTGTGAAACATAATTTTAACTTGTTTCATAGCTAAAAAACTTGTTTTGTAGTGGTAGTGAAAACATGCAAAGTCAAAACAAGACGAATCAACTTATCAATCAAATGATAGTGTTGCGACTTATTTATTTCAACTAATCCTTGACATAATTTAGAAATGGTAGACAAATTCTGCAAGCTCTCATAATGAATCACATCAATCTGATAATTCTCTAACTGAGATCTCAAATAATACATTTCTTATTCATTAAAATCTTCGGGATAAAATTTCTCAACAAGCTTGTAAATAGCATCAACTTTAAATAATTTAAGATTGTCTTTATATTCTAAAATAGAGTTAAGTACAAGGAGTTTTAGTGTCCCATCACTGAATCTAAAATTTAATTCTTTCAACTAAAAATCTATTGTTAAGTTAAATATATCATAATGATGATCTTTGTAAACTGTCATTGAACCTTTTTGTTCACATGAACAACCTATAGTCTTTTTATACGAAGCATTTATATGTGGTATGTCAATCTCATATTTTGTGTAAACAAATTTCACATTTGCAAGGAGAAGATCAAATCCAGCATCTCTCAAAGTTTGAAGCAATACTTTAGTAGTTGATACAAGATATATTGCATTTAAGATGTTAAGAGATTTTTCTTGTAAAGCTCGACAAAGTAAATCAGTAATCCCTCTTATTATTTTTATCAAATATAAGATTAATATAAATTCAAAAGATTTCATCACAATTAAACAACCACCATCTTCTCCACGTATAGAATTAAAATATACTTCTTGAACCATACTTTCAAGCACAGTAATAGTTGCACCATATATATCTATTAAGCTGCAAATAGAATCAAAATTAGAGCTTCAGCAAGTAATTCTACTTCGATGTAAATTACCAATTTGATTAGCCACTCTACCAGTCTCATGCTCTTCAGTAGCCACCATATGTGCAATTTATATAGCCTACGCATAATGTAATTCGGTATCACGTTTAGGAGAAGCACAAATAAAGTTAATAATGGTTGTTAATTTTGAGAAAAATAACCAAGTAGAAATCTCATTTACAGCTACTGTAACTAATGCTAGTTGTAATTAGTGAGCAAAGCAATGTAAATAATATGCATAAGGACAATCTTTAAGAAATAGAGCTTGTAGTCCATTCCATGCCCCACATATATTGCTAGCATCATTATACCCTTGACCTCGCATATTGAAAATACATAAATTATATCAAGCGAGCACCTCACAAATTTCTTTTTTAAGTGTTGAAGAATTAGTATCTAAAACATGCAAATACTAAAACAAAAAACTCTCATACAAAACCCTGGATGTCAACGAATCTCAAAATAATAGCTATTTGTTCTTTATTAGATGCATCTTTGGCTTCGTCAATAAAAATACAAAACTTTGCATCTCTAACTTCTTCACAAATTTTTTTCCTCACTTTGTTCTCTAGAATATGTAAAATCTCATTTTGAATAGTCGGTGAGATATACTTTGCATTTTTCAGAGTTTTTTCTAAGACAACATCATCAGTGTCAACATTCAATCTCCTCATAAGTCTTATCATCTCTAAAAAATTCCCTTGATTATTAGAAGCCAAAGATTCATCATAACATCTAAATGCATATGCTTGTAAGCCAAGCCATCGAATACTTTCAATTGTTGTCATAAGTCTCACCTGATTTTTCTGAACTTCTTCAACAGTTTGTGCATTCAACACTTTATCAATATGTCTACTTACTTTCATTAAATCTTTAGCAGATTTCACAATATTATTATATAGTGAAGTGGGACTTTCCACATGCATCAAAAGTGCACATCTAACGCCTTCATTAACCCTCTTCCAACTTCTAAAGCCTTCAATTGTGGATGTGAGATAACGAGACACTTTGTTTTCAAAGATAAAGCATGAAAAACAAAATATTACATTCTTTGATGGAGAGTACTCTAGTCAAGGAAATTGATTAAACCATGTGTATTGAAATCGACGATATTATCTCTCTGATTTAGTCCTTAGATACTTTGATAACTTTGGTTGATATTGACTTCTTTTGATATAAGCTCTTATAATTTCATCTTATTGATTAATAAGATGTTTTCACCTAGGATCTTGTTCAACAGTATTAATATCAATTTCAAGTCTTTGAGATTTGAAAGGGGGTTGTTCACTATGATTTCAGACATCAACACTAGAAAGAGAATGTCCTTTACTAGTTCATGTTTGTTCATTTGAT
Source organism: Populus ilicifolia (assembly GCA_015708895.1). Taxonomy (NCBI): domain Eukaryota; kingdom Viridiplantae; phylum Streptophyta; class Magnoliopsida; order Malpighiales; family Salicaceae; genus Populus; species Populus ilicifolia. The sequence continues at coordinate 57,480 of SRLM01014271.1, forward strand.
TTAGAGAATGAAAACATAGTTTTTCCTCTCTTGTTTCCTTAATTTTCCATTTTAATTTATAACCTATTCAAACAAAATGGATTAGGGAAGTTAGGCGCAAGATAAAAAGATACTAATGCCACAATAGAATATTTATGAAATGCTGAATATACAAGGATGCAAACTACAAATGCCACAATATATACAAGATAACTAGTGATGCAAACTACTGAGAGTTTTAGAGAACTTAACATTGAAATAACTAGTAAATTATGAGTATTAGACTAGTATTATGTTAGCATGCTTCAATTTCTAGGGTACAGTCTACTATTTACTCCACTAACAATCTACTGTAATGAATGTAAAACATTAAATTAAAAATCAAGACTTATAAATTTTTACACGATGATTTTACATTTTTATGGCTCTCTGTATAGATTCTTTTTCAAAATCTAAGTTAAAATTGTATACTATTGAGAAGAAAAATAGCTTAAATCCCAAGTTATTTAAAAAATATGTAAATTGATTAATTATTTATATTGAGATAAATTTGCTATAAAATATAAGTAATTAATTAGTATTGCAAGGAAAGGTCGATGGCTAATTAATTAGTGTTGCTACGAAAGTAAAGTGGACGGCTAATAACTACAAATTAATTTGTGTGTTGCAAGGAAAAGGGAAATACTAGGTTTGCTATGTAAATATAGGGAAAGTGGAACATAAGTTTGCTGTCTAAAAATTAAAAGGAAATATAGGTTATTAGATTCTTTTAACCAAGGCTATAGCCCTTCTCAGCCTTGTAAAAGGCTCCATCCCTGTATATATATAGACTCTTTGTGTCCTTTAATTTTTAAGAGAAAAGCTAAACAAAAAGCCATTATACTATTTTTATTCAAACATGATTTATTGTAATAATTTTTTCCTTTATTTTATTTAAAATCTATGTTTTTTAAGTTTGTTTTTCATTAAAATTTATGTTATCATAATTCATATTATAAATTTGACCAGTTCACTTCGAGTTAGCTCGAGTTGTTTTTTATATTAATTTTTTAATTTTATTTTTTAATACTAGATTAAATTAATTGAGAATTACTAAGTTATTTTTAAATTTATCATATTAATTGAGTCATATAAATTATTAAAATAATTATGTATAAAATACAATTAGCTTTTCTAAATGAATTTTTAACATATATAAACAAAAATAAAATCTCACTACATTTCTTTTTCACAATTGATCCCTTTCTTCGAAAGAAAAAACAAGAACGATACAGACAAAGACATTGAACTTATTTCCAGTTTGTCTTCTTCCTGTTATCATCTCCCTAGTTACGACTATATATATGTTTAGCATCTTCTCTATATGAAGCAAGAGTTGGATTTCGGTTTGCTTTCACTAAGAGCATAGAGACCAACCTTAATATATTAGACATAGCATGGCGTGGATATTAACCACTCTAGCCTTGATTCCGCTCGCTTTCTTCCTTCGAGCTTGGCTGTCCAAACGAAAGATCAAAGGTAGCAAGTTACCCCCTGGTCCCATAGGCTTTCCTATATTTGGTAGCTTACATTTGTTAGGGAAGTTCCCTCACCATGACTTGCATCAACTAGCGAAGAAGTACGGCCCTATCATGTATATGCGGTTAGGCTTGGTGCCTACTGTAGTTGTCTCGTCGCCTCGGGCTGCCGAATTGATTCTTAAGACCCATGACCTCGTGTTTGCTAGTAGGCCACCAAATGAGGCTGCGAAGCATATCTCTTACGAGCAGAAGAACTTATCATTCGCTCCATATGGCTCTTATTGGCGCAACGTGCGCAAGATGTGTACCCTTGAGTTGCTTAGCAACCATAAAATAAATTCTTTCATGTCCACGAGGAAAGAAGAGCTTGACCTCTTGATTGACTACATTAAAGATGCTTCTCGTCGGCGTGTTGCTGTTGATCTTGGTGCCAAGGTCTCATCTCTAAGCGCTGACATCAGTTGTAGGATGGTTTTTGGCAAGAAATACTTGGGAAAGGAATTTGATGAGAAGGGGTTCAAACCAGTGACTCATGAACTCATGCGTTTAGCAGCAAGTTTTAACTTGGGAGATTACATCCCTCCAATTGCACCACTTGACCTTCAGGGTCTTACAAAGCGCATGAAGGCCATAGGCAAGCTTTTTGATGACTTCTTTGAGAAGATTATTGATGAGCACATTCAGTTCAAGGACGAAAACAGAACCAAAGATTTTGTTGATGTCATGTTGGACTTCTTGGGATCTGAAGAAACCGAGTATCGTATTGGTCGAGACAACATCAAAGCCATAATCTTGGTAAAATAGAATTAAAATCACTGTTAGTAAGCAGCACATAAATCACATGATTATCCTTAAATCTGTACCTTTCTCTTTCAGGACATGCTTGTAGGCGCAATGGACACCTCAGCCGCAGCAACTGAATGGACTCTCTCCGAGCTCATCAAGCATCCAAGAGTAATGAAGAAAGTCCAGAAAGAGCTGGAAGAGAAAATAGGCATGGATAGAATGGTGGAAGAATCAGACTTGGAGGGCTTGGAGTACTTGCACATGGTTATAAAGGAAGCTTTCAGGCTCCATCCAGTGGCACCTCTACTTGGCCCTCACGAGTCAATGCAAGATTGCACCATAGATGGCTTCCTCATCCCGCAAAAAACACGTGTTATTGTAAACGCTTGGGCTATTGGACGCGACCAAAATGCTTGGACTGATGCAAATAAGTTTATTCCAGAGAGGTTTGCTGGGAGTAACATAGATGTTCGTGGACGCGATTTCCAACTTCTCCCCTTCGGGGCTGGGCGCAGGAGCTGCCCTGGAATGCATTTGGGACTAACCATGGTTCGGCAAATGGTGGCACAGCTGGTGCATTGCTTTGATTGGGAGCTTCCTAACAATATGCTGCCGGAGGAATTGGACATGACTGAGGCGTTTGGTCTTGTAACCCCGAGAGCAAACCATCTGTGCGCCACTCCTACTTATCGCCTTCACCTCTGATTATGGCTTAAGCAATGTTTCGATTTCTTGTTAATTAATATTCTCTGTTGGAAGTGTGATCATGTAGGGATTGTCTTTGCTGCTTCTCTACTCTAAGAATGGAATGTTTATAGGTCTTTCCCTTGGATTCATGGAATCAATTGTAGACTCATATCAGCATGCTGATGTATTCAAACCCTTTCATTATGCAATAATGAATATGATTATTCAGAGTCAATTATTGTGATTCATTCTCCTATGAGGACTTTTATCTAATTCGCAATTGTAATAGCTTTGACTATACCTATCAGTGGTATCACAACTATATCTTATGATGGCAACCAACAAGGAAAGAATTAAAAATTTAGAAGCTGGGCTTGGAGGACTTCAAGATAGTGAGTAGAATGGAACTCAGTCTTCATGACAAGTTATAACTGTGACTGTAGTGGTCATTCTCGCCATAATAGGGAAGAGTTTAAGGAGGAGGACAGATGTTCTCATACAAAGATTGAATTTCCAATATACTCTGGTGATGATCCCGCTTAATGGTTCAATAGAGCGAAATAATTTTTCGAATACCAAGCCACCATGACATCACAAAATGTGTCATTAGAGTCATTCCACCTTGCAGGTGAAGCTAATCAATGGTGGCATTAAAACTATATTTTTATCAAGGTTATATATTATTATTTTACTCTTGAAGTATCAATAACTCATTAACTAAAACATGTTTTATAATAAAATATCTAATAATATAAGATACATTTAATTTGTGGCAAAAGTTTATTTTAAATACAGACCTATCACATAAATAAAAGGATTGATTGATGAGTTGAAGTATTGAAATTTAAAGGACAAAGAGAATGTCAAACTTAAAAAAGAGATGTTGATGCAGTCCAAACTGAAAACTTTTAGGTAATTGGATCTTATCTAGAGCTGTAAATCTCATATTTAAGTCTACTTTATATGGATGGAAAGGTTAGATATAGGCCTATAACTTTCATGAGAGTCCAAGATTTAAAAAAATCATTTTTAAGTCCAAATTGTAGTAACAACAAAGAAGTTTGAATCTGTCTTATATAGCCTAAATATTGTTCAGTGTTTAGCTCATATCATGAGTTGTAGAAGTCTAAATGACCGCAATTTTTTTTTCTGAAAATCTAAGACAATTTTCTAGAACTTTCATGTGGAGGTCTGGTTTAAATTATGACGTTATCAATAACGTTTTGGACAAATAATAAGATAAAAATTGTCATCAAGTCAAAAGTTAGTCTTCCACTCATCAATTAGTCATCAAATTAATAATTTTTAATTTTGGCCTATAAAAGGAGGCATTTGTCATACATTTAGGCATCTTAATTTCCAGATCAAGATCATGCACTTGCTTTCTCTCTTTGTATTTTTATTTTTTTTAGCTTTCATTAATATCTTGTTTATGTCTTTCATTTCCTTTCCTTTACTTAGTTAATTTTTATCTTATTTATGTTCTTATCTTATTTATTTATGTTTTTCTTCTTCATTATGTTTAGCTAAGTTTATTATGTCAATGTGAAAATGTTACACTAATGGTGTAAAAAAAAGTATAGTGTTAACTCAACATTAACCTTAATGTTTGATACTAACATGTTTTGTATTTGTTATCTTACTCACTTTTAATACTTTGCTTGTTAAATGGTTAATTTAGATTATGTTGTATAACACTTAGTACAATAAATACTTGGCATTTTCATAGCCCAACTATATAGTATAACTTATGCCTGTACTATGAAAGGAACTTGATTTATTGTTAACATAAGTTATAATCATGAATATTTGGTAATATTTACAAGTATTAGCATTATTCGAATAAGATAACTAATGTAATCATGTTAATAATTTATAATCTAATTGCAACCTCCTTTGTGCGTGGTTTGTAGTTGAATAATAAGAGTTTATATTATACTTGTTTGAAATACCATTAGTGGATCCTCTAACCTTAACATTTGTTGTTATCATTGTTTAATCCTCACATTGATCTTCCATTCAAAGTTCTCATCAACTTCTTCTTCTTCTTCTACTATTATTATTATTATTACTACTACTTCTAGTACTACTATTACTATTATTGTTGTTGTTGTTGTTGTTGTTGTTGTTGTTGTTGAATTGTTATTATTTATAATTTATACAATTAACCTCCTTGTGGTTCGATCCCGGTCTTATTGAGTTATTTATTATTTTGGCATTTCTATACTTGAAAAAAACATCAATCTTTTGGTTATTTCACTATGTTATGCCTACATAAAGGAAGGGAGAGAATTGACATGAGAGGTTTTAAGGAAGAACTTTAGGCGCGTTTGGGACAAGTTAATTATGAAGATTTTGATGAAGCTTTATCAAGAGTCACAAAGGTTGGCTCATTACGAGACTATCAAAATAATATTTTTTTATTTTTAAAATTTTTTATTTACCATTTTTAGCACTCTACTAAAAATTAACTTAGCTCAGATTCAATTTTAGAAAGGGCAATATCTAATAGAGAATAATACAACACAACACTTCATCCTCCATATTTTTATTTATATATTGAACTTGGATATGGTTAGTGAAAGGGTGATAAAATCATTACCTATAGAAGGTATTCAACAAAACATTTAACGTTGTTTGACATGTAGACCATGGATAAAATTATTTTGAAATATTAAAATTCCAACTTGATAATAGGATGGATTATATTGAAATAAAGATTTAGAACTAAATGAAATAACTAGGTTATAAAAAGTCAATATGTAAATAGTAAGAAAATGGAATATAAATACCCTATTTTCCCTCTACAACTGGCAACAATAGAAAAAAAATAGAGGGAGAATATTTTCAAGTTTCTTTTACAAAACAAATTGAGAGGAAATCCAACAAATTAAAGGAAGGGGGTTTGATTGAGTTTTTAGAAGAGGGTTGAGGGAAATAATTACATCAAGGCAATAATTTTTATCGGCCACCCACAAGTTCTCGATCGTAGTGTTAGAGAGCCCGAACACCTGATTTTTATCGACTCCACTAGACAATTCAACCTTCATTTACAAATCCAGATTGAAATCTGAATGGGTCAAAGGATCGTCCCCATATCTCTCCCCAATCGACTATTATAGGTCTCCTGAAAATGAAAAAAAAATTATCATATTCAATTCAATAAAAATAATAACTTACAAAATAAAATGATTGAACAAACATACCACAACGTGTTGAGCATGGTTGTCAATGAACTATTGCACCCCCTTTTGGCAAACTTAACTCCGCATGTGCGTCTCAACAAACAGCTACATTTGGCTCAACTCACGTCCAAGAGACGTAGCCTATAATGAAAAAATTAATTTAATGATATATTTCATTTAAATCAATCTTACCATTCATTTTACATGTGTAACAAACAAAACGAAGTTGTCAGTGTGTGTTGCCACCAAACCATGAATTGGCCTATTTTGGTCGCCAGCATCGAACTATGAACGTCGTGTGAACCCCTCAGACATTACGTGCTCAAGATAATGGGGCCATATATGTGTCGAGATGTATATCGGTTTAAAATCCCTCCAAATTGTCATGTCTTTCCAGCCTTAGAGCCCATTATCTCTCGCGGGATTTTTTTTTTGCCTATTTTTGTGCCTTATATCAAAAATCGCACAACCTACTTCCATAGCAAGAAATTAGATTTTCAAACATAATTTTTTTTTGAAAAACATATTGTATTATTTTCAATGTTACCTAGTTGCTGTATAACTTTCCCACACCCTCCTCACAACAGTGTCATACACACTATCCTAATTGAATTATCCTCTATATAAATAATTAATTTTCAATAAAAATAATAATTTATTAGAAATAAGCTGGAAATTAGAAATTAAAATCAACCTCAAATTTGTCATACCATGTATCGATTTGAGGGATCCATTTAGGATGTCTGAATATTTAACTCCATTGAAATAATGGAATCTCTATCGACAATTTAAATACTGATGATATTACTAGAGTGACCACAATATTTGTGAACCTGAAAATAAATTAAATTAATGAAATATTGATTATTTTTTCATAAATTATGTTGTAATTTAAAAAAAACTAAAACCTTAACAAACTTATATTGAAAGGTCGTCCTCCACTATGCCTCGTATTTACGGGTGAATTGATTCCTCTACGAAGGCATGCCACCTCTGTCTTGTGAAACCGCGTTAGAAGAGGCAACATTGGTTAACGGAATAGGTGCCTCTTCTTGACAAGCACCTAAGGATATGTCATCCTCATTGCTAGAAGAACTAGCTGCAACCATACATGAACGACAAGTTGTGGATTTCTTTCTACGTATCTACATAATTGTATATGAATAATTATATAATTAAATTCAAATGTTAAAAAAATTTGACAACACTTCCCCTATAATGGAGACTACCTAAACTTTTCAAACCTACAAATATTGACAATAGTCACAACCAATTGACCCCATCTATACTAATATTGGATATAACATAACATCTATACAAATAACATCCATACTAATTACAAGGTAAAATATTCAATAAATTATTCAATTATTATGGAAATACAAACAATAAAATATATTCAAAAAACCCTCTAGACTAACAATTAAAATTAATAAAAATAATTAAAAACAAATCATGCAATAATAGAGTAAAATTCAGAGAAAATAATTAAATTTATTCCAACATATTCAATTACTAATTACAAGGTAAATTCAACATTAACAATTACAATTCAACAAATTATTCAATTATTATAGCAATGCAAACAATAAAATATAGCCAATAAATTCAAAAAAAAAACCTCTAGGCTAACAATTAAAATTAATGAAAATAATTAAACACAAATAATGCAATAATAGAGTAAAATTACTAATTATTCCAATATATTCAATTACTAATTCTAAGATAAATTCAACATTAACAATTACAATTCAATAAATTATTCAATTATTATGGCAACACAAACAATAAAATATATTTAATAATTTTTTAAAAAAATATATACATATTAGAAATGAAATATGCTTAACTTAATAATGTGTTTGTTTCAAGACTTTATCTGCATTATAAAAATACGCCAAAACAAAAAACATAACAAAAACAAAAATAGCTAAAACAAAGAAAAAAAATCCTTAAAGTAAAATGACATAGAGGAAACACATACCTTTTGATTTGATGAAGATTCAAGTAGAGATTACAAGCAAAACAAACAAAAGTATTGAAGGAAATCAGAGGGAAAAAATCATAAACGAAAGGGGAATATCGGAGTAAATGAAAAAATGAACTGAAGGGGCAGTCGCTGGGATTTATAGCACAGTTTTACCGACGACAATTAAAAAAATATTATTTTAAATTATTCCATTGGTGATGTTTCAAAAATCCATCAATAAATTTTGAATTTCACACCATCATTTTTAATTACCCTTCATATTTTTCACAATCCGTCAGTAAATTTGTTGGCAAACTAACGTGATTAGAGATAAATTTAATGCCCCACCCTTTGAAATTCTCACCATCTATCAGTGATTTTGTCGGTAATTTTAACCCGTCAATAACATACCACCAGACTAGAATCCATCTATCGCACGTCGATGATTATGGCATTTCCAATTATATTTTTTTCAACTCTCTGCGAAATGTCGATGGACAGTAGTTTGTTTGCAAAGTCATCGTTGATTATGGCATTTCTAGTAAATATTTTTCAAATCACTGTGAAACATTGATGGACGATAGTCCGTTTGCAAAGTCGTTGTTGATTGTGGTATTTTCAGTAAATATTTTTCAATTCTCTATCAAATACCAACGGACGTGAGTCTGTCAGTATGGACGTCGGTGATGGTGTATTATACAAGAAAAATGATGTTTGTATTCCCTATTTACCTTCCTGCAAACACGTAAATGATAAATTATTCATCGCACAAAACAATAACAATAGTGCCTAACAATACATAAACTTATAAAATAAATATTTTATGTTACAAAATTTATCATCAATAATATATATTACATGAAAAAAAATATTTTACATAGTGCTTCATTTTGATAATTAGTTAGAATGTTCTTCTTCATCATCATCAATTGAATAGTCATCACCTTCATTGCAATCTTTAATATGGATATTATCATCTCCATCGATATTTGCTTGTCTGTTAAAGCTCAAAATAACATTCAACTCATTTGTGTCAACATCAACAAGATTATCATCAAAAACATAAAAATTTAAATTTTCTTTCAAGTCAATCGAAGGAGCAACTTAATATGGTTCAACCAACTCACTAAATTGAAAGACTTCATCTTGCACATTTGTGTCTTCATTTTTAAAATGGACAACCAATCAACTATGATCGATCCTTTCTAACGGAATGGGTGCATGTGTAATAAACTTGTTGACATTGCTTTGCAAAAATAAAGATATTTTTATGTTGCGAAGTCTAGCTTTTGAGTTGATTTCGACCATACCATAGTGTGGATCAACTATGATTTCTCTGTCAATCATGTCATACCAATAGCATTTGAATAAAAACATTTCATTATGCTTGCTGTGATATTGCAGTTTGATGACCTCTTTTAATCTACTATAGTAGTTAACTTCTAACTCACTACTAGTCGATCTTTTAACACAAACACCGTTATTGTATGTCTTTCTTTCATGCCCATATTCTTCTATATGGAACACATATCCATTGACAAAATACTCATTATAGCACTTAACTGTTCTTTTAGGGCCGAAGCTTAATGAAGGCAACGACTTAGCAACACTCCTTCCCATTAGATAAACTTTGTATGTAATGTACATCAATGAACAATAAACAAGAATCCCATAATGACATATATATAGTAATTTTGCAAGTGAACATGAGTTTGTAATAGTACTTACCTGTGTTTTGAATCACGTGGCAAATTATTCATCTTGTAATTGAAAGATTCGGAATTTGGTCAACTATGAGTTATTGGACAACAAATATTGTCAATGTTCCCTACAAGTGATAATGGGTGTATGATATTATAATATATAAATAGTATATTATTGACAAAGTTTAATTAGTATTATATATATATACACACACTTATTGAATAAAAGATATCAGCTCATCACAGTTAAATAGAACATAATCATGTGCTTATTTGAACTCTATTTCTAACAAATATCTTCCTTTTATGACATTTTTAGGTGTGAGTCATCCAAGATTAGAGAATATTGACAAGTTTCCAGTGGAAGGCACTTCACCGCCATCATCATGCCATTGAACGCAATTAATTCTTGTTCTTAGATGAGGTTTGAAAATACGAGATAAATGTTGAGATCTCCTTAATAATATAAGTCTCACATATCAAAGGCTCAACATGCATCTTGTTCGTAACCTTTTTCTTGAGATTGAACAAGTACTTACATTGAATTAATCAAATATTTTCAATTAAGAAAAACAAAGAAAATATTTTTGTATATGAATTACATTGCAACTATAATATCTAACCATTCGAATAGGTACATCCATCTATACTGGAACAGTCCTCTAACTTTTACCTCGAACAATAGATGTATAGAGAGATATTATATTGAGTCAAAAAATAATGAAGGGAATATCATATAAAGTTTGTATAGTATCTCAACGATATTTATTTCAAGCCTCTCAATGTGATTAACATTTAACTTGCTAGAACATATATCTCTAAAAAAATAATTGATCTCCGTGAGCATATCCCATATTCCTTTTAGCAACAAATCATGAAAAACTAATGGGATGAATGTTTACATAAACATATGGTAGTCATGACTCTTCATTCCATACAATCCATATTCCTCTGTATTAACCAGTCTTGATATGTTCAAGGCATGTCCATCAAGAAAACGCAAACTCTTAAGCTATTTGTAGACTAATAGTTGTGTATTTTTCTCTAACACAAAGCATGCTCTTAGTTTTGTGACCCATGACTTATCACAAACCAACTTTATATTTTTACGGTTATAAGACAAAGCTATATATCCAATCTATAGCCTTGATGTTGTCATTTGTCTTATCCTTCACATCCATGACAATGTTGAAAATGTTCTTAAACACGTTCTTTTCAATGTGTATGATGTTAAGGTTATGGCAGAGCAGATTGATCTTCCAATAAGGAAGCTCCCAAAAGATATTTGGTTTTATCCAATTATGGGTCAAACCAAAACTAGAAAACTTTTACATACTCGATTAAAAACCAGATATAATGTCACCATACTCTGAAACAACATCATGCAATTCTTCACTAAAAAGAGCAGGGATACAACATCATTTTTAACTCTGCCAATAAATAAATCTTTTATGTTCTTTATGTACCTATGATTATGTTGCAAGAAATGACGGTGATAATAAAAACAAAAAAGTTTGACCTCCGTTTGTTAGCGTGAATGCCTTCTTGTTTTCTATGCAATATAGACATACTAGTTTCCCACGCGTACTCCAATCAGAAAGCATTCCATAAGCTGAAAAATCATTGATAGTCCATATCAAAGCCGCCTTTATCACAGAATTTTATTTTCTCGATATATTATAAGTCAAAGCTTCGACCGACCACAACTGTGCCAACTCATCAATCAACAGTCAAAGATAAACATCTATATTCTGGCTTAGGCTGCTTGGATCGAGTATAACAGCAGATAAAAACATGAACTCCGGCCTTATACACATTCCTGGTGGCAAGTTATAAACTGTGAATATGACCGGCCAACAAGAATAAGAAGCAGCAAATGACCCGAATAGGTTGAAGCCGTCTATACATAAACCAAGATGCATGTTCCTTTATTCAACTGAAAAGTGATCATGCACATTGTTAAAGTGTTTCCATGCTTCGCCGCTAGAAGGATGCACCATCACTCTATAAATCATATCGTGTGATTGGTGCCATGTCATAAGATGTCATGTTATATGCTTAGCAGTCCTTGGTGACATGAATAAACTTTGCAGTCTAGGTGTGATTGGGAAGTATCTAAGTTTTTTATATGCCACTAGAGTCTTTCCCTTGCCAGTTCTGGGTTTGTAACAGGAATGCTCGCATGTCATGCACTCGGTCAGCTCAACATTTTTAAGGTATTATAACATGTAGAAGTTAGGTCACATGTCAATTTTCTGGTATCCTAACCTGAGGAATTTCATCATAGACTTCGCAGCATAAAAGTTCTCTTTCAGTATATTCCCTTCATGTAAAATGCTTCTTACCCATTCAATAATTTTGTCATACCCAGCCTCACTTAACTTGTGATTTGACTTGATGGTGAACACCTGTGCTACGACCGATAATTTACTGTGATTCATGCAACTATCCTATAATGGTTCATCAAAATCTTTCAACAAATTAAGAAACCTAATTGCATCTGCATCAGTTCTTCTTTTATGATTAGACATTAACTGACATTACCTTGATTCATTCTCAATGAATCCATAATCATATTCCTGTAAGGATTAGTGTTGTCATTTGTCGTTTTATGCATATTACTAGTACTAGAAGCTGACCTAACCACCCTTTCTCCTATTCTCTTCTTACAAACAAATACTTCTCTATGTGCATACCAATACCAATAATTCTCCATAAACCCTTTATGTAAAAGATACATCAGTACAACATCTAGATGCAGATACTTTTTATTTTAACACTTCCTGCATGGACAATTAATACTGCTTCCAGTAAAAAATTTAGAAATAGATGTTGTGAAATTAATAAAACCTTAAACCTCGTTATAATAATTTATCATCCGCAATCCTTAGGGTGAATCTCAGTACATCCATAAACGATTATCCATAACTTTTATCGAACCTTTATAAAATTATGATGAAAACATGTATTAATTAACTATTTTAGGTAAATACATTTGTAAAAATATTAGTTTAACTCAAGACTATCCAACAAACTAACAACTTCTCATAAATATTAAATATTTATTATCAACTAGCAACGTTCATACAAATTAAAACATATAAATTTACAGAAATTACAACTCCACAATACCATTGATATAAATTAAAACGGACTCATTAAACAAGCTATTAATTATTTCAAAACAACATATGTAATTTAGTAATTCAATAAAGTTTCAACAATTTACAAACAAATACAATTTTACAAAATCTAAAATAAGTCATAACAAGTATAAAATTATACATTCATATACTACAAGTTTGTTTGAAAAATAACAATAAAACATTTAATATACTAACAAATTACATATACTAAAAAAACAATAAAATTAACATTTAAATATTAAAATTTAAAAAGATAGAATTACTTATAAAAATTGATAAAATCCATTGGCAAATCAGAACACAGATATTGTAACCATAAAACTTTAAGAAATATGACTTGTTGTGCTGAGAAGAGGAAGATTTTATTATTTATTTTTTTTAGGGGTGGCGCTGGTTGTTTGCAATTGGGGAGAGTTCAGATAGGATAGAAAAAAGAGAAATAGAGAAGGAGCGGGTTGGCAGAGTAGTCATATATTAACTTTTACCGACGAACTCACCGATGGAATACGTCCGTTAGTGATTCTGTCGATCAATTTGATTGTAAACAAGACACGTCATTATACGGAGATTCCGGTTTGAATCCCTTAGTGATTCTGTGACAATTTCAATAGTGAATCGGTCACATCACCGCACAAAGTTGCCATTTTGAATCCCTCGATGATTTCATAGGTAAAATAACCCACAAAAACTTCCACGACAGCAAACTGTCCTTTTTTTTATTCTGAATATTTTGTCTGTCATTCCATCGATAAATATCAACCGAAGTAGTCCACTAGTATATACTAACAGAATGATAAATAAAAAAAATTATGTTGGTAATTGTGACCATAAATTATCGACAGAAGTATTTTGTTGATAATTCTGCTGGTATTAAGCAAATTTCTAATGGTGATCGTTGTCAAACAAATTTGTTTAACAAGAGCCATGCTATTCCTCCCCCCTTGTGGATTGTAATGAAAATAATGTGAGGTTAATAATTTATAAAATGGGAATAATACCACTCTCTATTCTAATTAAGGGGACTAAAACACATATGATCATGTATAAAACACATAGCATTGATTATACCCAAATTATTCAGAATTATATTCTATTAACTTGAAAATATAGCAAAATATTGGAGGATTTTGAGTTCCAAATTTCACAATGGAGGATGGTGGAGGTTTTGTGTTCTTATTTTCTCCATCATAATTCTTTTTTAATTGCTTTGTTTGTCTATTTTGATCATTTGATTTGGGATTTTTCTTATATTTTTTTATTTGTTTTTAAATTATTCATTTGTATAAAATCCCGACACTCAATGTCAAGATTGTTAATTCCATTTCAAATATCATTCTGTTTCACTTATTGATATAATATTTTTTTGACGTTTCACTGTATATATAAAATAGAGAACTTATAAATAATAGTATAAAATAGAGAAAATAGCAAAAACAAAAAGGTTAATATATAAAAGAAAGTATATAAAAAGTAAAATAAAGTTATGGCGAGCGGGCAATAATAAGCAATTACATGTAGATTGTTAGGTCTAGTACCATGATAAGAATATATTTATTTATTGATATGTATATGATTACAATTAACTAATTAAAAGGTATATAGAAACACAATCAAACAATTATGGAAATAAATTACAATCTTTAATCATTTAAAATCTTTTGATATGGTACTTGATTACCACCATAATTGATGATTATATTGATTGGATTTTAATCCAAAATGTGTTGTTGACTATAATAACCCGATAAAAATCTTATGATATCATACTTTATTTCTTTTTATAATTAATGATTGTATTAGTTGGATTTGAGTTCAAAATATACAATCTTGATTTGTTTTCTCGATAATTTCATTATTTCTTAATCAAATCACATGTTTTAACACATGATTAATAATGAAAAATCAGACAATCTTTTTATTCATTATTTTTGGGTCACACCTTTTTATTTGTTTTGACAATATATCTTGATGTGCCAAGACTGCCACGCAACGTGGGCATCATAGATGGCTATTGCAGAAACTAGCAAGGCAGAAAACAATTGCAGAAAAGAAAACGATAACAGACCCCTTTAGCCTTGCTTCCATGAATGTCCTTGCAATCGGCATCACAATTCATAGTTATGCACTCATTCGTGGGGAATGAACTTTTTTTGCAAAGCTTTACACCCGCCATCATATGCTTGTTTCCTGCGTACACACAACGTAATTTGGTACGTCAAATCACAAATCTTGAATTAAATACTCATCAAAATAACATAAGATTAATCAATAAAAAATATATAGCTTATTTAAGGAAACAACAAATATAATAGAAGGAATATTAGAATTCCTTGATGATCATTCATGGGTTGCAAGAAACTGTTCAATAAAGAAATTGGGATTACCAGCAGCCACAGCAAAGATAAGCAGAAGGAGCAGGAAGATCCCTGAAACACCTTTCATGTTTGATTTTAGTATCCTTTCCCTTACTCTGTTTTTTTTGTTTAAATTAGAGCAATAATATGACTTTTAGTTTAATTTGTTGATATATATACATATACAGAGCCATGAGTGGAATAAATGGCAAGAAGATCCAATAATTAATTAGAGAAAAATATTGAGTGCGTGCATTATTGGTAATGATCGATATAATGTATTTGGAAGTAAGGGTACAGCAAATCTAAAAAATCAAATATGAAAGCAAATCTCTGTGATTATCAGGTCAACCCCATGGAATTGTTTTATTGTTTCCTAAAAATTCCGACCAATTGTTTTATCATTATATTTATCCAATCATAAATAAAAATAAAATATCAAATGTTTATTTTTCTAAAAACATCTTTTAATTTTAGATATATTTATCATTATATTTATCAAATGTTTATTTATCCAATCATAAATAAAAATAAAATATCAAATGTTTATCTGGCTCTAATATTATGATAAAAATAAGATATTTTTTTTATTGATATGCTAAATGATTACAATTAATAAATTAAAAGGTATATTATAGATATAATACTAAACAAATGAGAAAATAAATTACAATCTTAATTTTTTTTAAATCCTTTTGACGTGTTACTTGATTTCCACCATAATGGGTGATTGTATTAATTGGATTTTAATTCAAAATATACCATCTTGATTTGTTTTCTCAACATACACTCTCAAACTTATGGATATTTAAAAAAAAAAATCATCTTGAGTTTGATATCTATATTTAAAGATAATATTAAAACCTTGAAGATTATTTTAAAAAAATAACCTCCAGGCCAAGGCTATTCAACCCAGTAACAATTAAATTAAGAAAAAAATATATAATTCTATGAGGCATATTTAACTCTCTCGTAGGCTCGAAGCC
This sequence comes from Populus ilicifolia, assembly GCA_015708895.1. Taxonomy (NCBI): domain Eukaryota; kingdom Viridiplantae; phylum Streptophyta; class Magnoliopsida; order Malpighiales; family Salicaceae; genus Populus; species Populus ilicifolia. The sequence goes on from SRLM01014271.1 coordinate 73,795, forward strand.
AAAGTTTACAAGAGAAATGACATGAATGCCAAATTATAATTGTAATTGTAAGGACAATAAAAAGCAAGGCTAGTAAATTATAGGACTACAATTTAAAACTTTTAATTTAATATAGGTTGATGGTAATATGATTTTCTTGTAATTAAGGAATGCATGTATGATGATGATAGAAAGAAAATGGCCAAAAAAAAAAGTTAACAAAAAAAAAGTAAAATTTTGTAATATTTACCTCCCTATTTACCTTATATTCAGTGTTTTTCTATATTTTGTTTTTTTATTCAATGACAATGATATTTTTGAGAGTTTGCTGGGGTATGATTAACTAAAATTATGTCTTTTACTCAAGCGTATTTTAATTATCATCTAAAATAAAACGAGTCCAGCATCATTAGCTTAGTTATTTTTAAATCTTTGGACATTATGTTTTGGGGTTTCTTTTTGTGATGCAAAGCAATATATTAATATATGGAATAATAGATAAAATTGTTGCTTTTATGTTGCACGTATATAGCATCACGATGATCATTCTTCTAAATTAGGATAATCAGGAATAGTATGGAAGGAAATGACAAGAAATTATTGTTTTTTATTAGTCAAAAGAGTAAATGAGAGTCATCATCTAGTATTTTAGTTAATAGAAACCTTAACTGATTTTAGAGTTTGGATAAAAAGATTGATTGTGTAAAAGAAAGGTATTAGTATTTCAAATACGTCTTACCTAAAGTAATATGAATTGTTTATCTGTCTAATATAAACTAAAAAATTCTTATATTTTCTAACTGTTAATCTATTTAATGTTGAAAAAAATCATTCTTAGTAAAGAGATTATTATCTTATCAAGTAAAAGAACCTAACCATTCTAATATCAATATAAAAATAAAATAAACTATCTTTTTATTTAATATCAAGAATATATCTTATGTATAAGTTTATAATCTCATATATTAAAAAAAAAATTGTTTTGGTATTTTTGAAATGTAGGCCAAAATCCTTTAAAATTTTACAAACTTGTTATAAAATCCATGCAAAAATATTTTAGATTTTAAAAATAAATGCTCAAATTGTTTTCTTTTTTATGATTCTTAGCCATATTTAAGGAAAAAAAATTTACCAAGTTAACCCAAAACATTTTATTCGACTATAAACCAACCCAAAAATCTTGGTTTCACCTAAAAATAATCCAAAAACAAAACCAATGTAAACAAAAAAAACATATTAAACACCCAAAAACATAAAATCTTGAACAAAATGGATCAAATACTACAAAAATAAAAAACACAAAGAACACCAAACATAAACCTAGCAATATGAATTCCAAATAGACAAAATTTGTTTAAGAAAAAGACATATATATTGGAAATTATGCAAGGATCTATAATCTCATATCTAATCATTTTAATTTTCACTTAAACATCATGATTTTTGTCAAAATGAGTTTAAAACCAAAATCCTAGGATTAAAGGCAATTAAAATCATGTTATTAATGCAAATAAACACTAGATTATTTATTAATTATGCATAAGAAAGGGTTTTGGACAAATAAAAAAAAACAAGTCAAAATCATGTTAAGTAATGTTCTTTAGAAGAAAAGAAGAACAAATGAAGAACATTCAACTTAAACCCAATAATATGGCTCTCAAACCAAAGCACATGTGAACAAACCAAAAGCACATACATATTGAAAATCAAACAGGGATCAATAATCTAACATTATTTATTTTAATTATCAATGAATTACCACAATTTGGCCAAATAAAAAATGTTTTCTTTATCCAAACAAGTCACCCTAACATAAACAAACATGTTTGAATCTAAAATACTAATAAAAAACATCAAAAACAAATATGAGATACCAAATAACTAACAACCTAAAACAACTTACATGTTCATGTAACATGAATTTAAAATTGGTTTTCTGAACTTATTTTTATGTATAAACAAGCGTAACAAATCAAGGATAAGCATCCTTGCTTTAAATATGCATAACTTCAATTAAATCAAAGCTTAAAACAACATTTATAAATCAAAAGGAGAACTTAAACAACAATTTGAATACATTAAAAACATAAAGAAAACTTTAAAATAACTTCGTTAAATAAAAATCAAAACAACATAGAGGTTAATGCAACATTGCTTGTTAAGCATTCAAAACTATTTTCTTGTGCTTGTAAAACATTAAACTATAAAAACAATAAAAGTATGTTACAAAGGATCAATTTGTGGGTCTATAATGTATATCTAGAACAACTATACTCTTTTGGTTTTTCCTTGGAAAGTTTTGCTTCTCTCAAACTTACAAATCCTTAAGAAAACTTGGATTTTTTCTCTTGGATCTCTAACCTTATGTGTGTTACTATTATTACTCTATTTTTTCTATCTTTTCTTATCATTTTTTTCTTTTTTATTTCCCTATTTTCTCCTCCTTTCTAAGCATGCTTAAGAAGAGGTATTTGTAAGGTTTTGAAAGGTCTTAAATACATTTCTGACCTTTTAATCTTAAGAGGAGTTTCGTGAACCCTTGATAAGGACTCATCAAGGAGTCTTTATGTGTAAATACATGAAAATCAAATTGATTTTTACTAGATAATTGCACTATTGGGGATGACTATGTTTCTTATTTTTAAGGATTCATTGGAGCAACGTCATACTTATTACAACATTAAACAATACAAGGTCACACTTGTGTACTTGTAAAGATGGCATTAGCTATAAAGAGACTTTTTCACTAATATTTATAAAAGATTTATTTATAATTATCATGATTTTGGTAACTCATTATATTCTATGAATATGAAAATTATCTTTCTAATTGAAAATTTAGAAGAAGAGGTCTATATAGATCAATTAAAGGGGTTTTTAGTTGAATGAAAGGAGCATATAGTGTGTAAAAATAAAAAATCAATATATAGACTTCAACAAGCTTTCAGATAATGATACATCAAGTTTAATGATATTATTATTTCTTTTAGATTTAAGAACATTATTGACCACTATATATATATATATATATCTGAATGTTAATGAGACAAAAATTTGTATTTCTAATTTTGTATGTTGCTTACAACTAATGATATTGGATTACTATATGAGACTAAAAAATTTCTCTAAAATATGTTGCTTACAACTAATGATATTGGATTACTGCATGAGACTAAAAAATTTCTCTCAAATAACTTTGAGATAAAAGATATGGGAGAGGCAACCTAGCTATATGATTGAAATAGAAATAATTCAAGATAAATCACAAGAATTGTTAGGGTTGCCTTGAAAGAAATATATTAATATAGTTTTGAATTGATAGACGCTCAATTAATATTGTTTTAATTCAGCAATGAGATAAATTTAGTCTCACGCAATGCATAAAAAATGAAGTAGAACATCATTAAATGGAAGAAATTTTTTATTTAACAATTATTAGAAGTTTGATGCATGTTTAGACTTGTATCAAGCTAGGCATCAACTTTGTTGTTGGAATACTAGGTTGTTACCAAAGTAATCCAAGTTTAAATCACTAGAAGACTGTAAATAAAGTATTGAGATACTTAAAAAGAACAAAATATTACATGTTAACCTATAGAAAATCTAATGATCTTGAGATGTTTGGATATTTAGAATTTGTTCTTTTTAGTTAAAGGAGCAATAAATTGTGAAAGAGTATGGAATAGTCTATTGTGTTGCAATCAATATGAGAAAGTGGAATTTGTGATATGCTTTGAGGTAATTTTATTGCTATCCTTTTTTAAAATAAAAAAATCAAGTATTGAAAGGTTGCAGAATGTATAGAATTGAAATACTTTTGTCATTAAAGAAGAAGTTCAGAAATATGGTGTCAATTGAATATATCAGCACCAATATCACGAGTGTTGATCCATTAACAGAAGGATTGTCACCCAAAACATATAACAATTCTCGTATTGAGAGAATGTGTATTATGGGGCATCATTATTCATATTATGTCATGAATTTGTAACAATTATGGATTTAACACTGATCTAAGGTTATTTGTGAAGATATTTCTGATATTTCTTGTGTTCTATTTGGTATACATTATTGAATTTAAATAATAATAGTAGAAATTTTCTTTTATAAAAAACATTATTGTTGGACCAATTATGAGCTTCTCCTTTATAGGTAAAGACTGAAATTATATATTGAATCAAATGATGCACAATACTACTATCAGAGAGTTGTCTTCAGAATTATTATTATTATTATTATTTTTGGTCAATTTTCCTCACAAACTTGGACTAATAGACAATTAGTCTAGACCATTCTTTGCCTCCACAATAATGCAACATGACGATAAAGAAAATAAATTATAGCAACAATACCCATACTGCGCCTTTTCTGATTTTTCAAAGCCAGTAAATAAATTGTGGCCTCTGTTTTATCAATTTATATTAGTTAAAAATTTAATTTAATAGGATTAAGTTATGAAAATATTACACAGTTGACCGTTATCTTCTGACTCTCTTCACTTGTAAAATTTCTCAACTCTCAAAATAAATCAAGTGCTTGCAGGGAGCTCTGCTCAACGGTCTCAAAACAAATTTTCTCAAGCTCCAAATTGTCTATTTCCTGTTTAGCTGGAGCCCGTGCAAAGCTTGCCATGGTCTCTGCAATGTCGCCATCTGTATTGATTATAAAACTGGTAAGAGACCATACACTTAGGCAGGCTAGGAGATGATGCGGAAACGTCGATAGCACTGTTGTTGCCTCTCTTGTGTCTATGGAAGACATATCTCGCGATCTCAAATTGGTAACGAAACATATATGAGAACGCAAGAGTTGAAATTCCTTTCGATTGAAGATCAAACTCAAAAACACTGTCAAATAATCAATAGATTGGTTGTTCCTTTACATGAAAATTTCCAGCCAAAAAAAAAAAAGTGATGATTAGCCCCAAAATCAGAAGGCTTTAAAACCAATTAATGAAAAAAATGGGGGAAATGGACAATTGGGGGGGTCGAGGAATGACAAAAATTAATTCCAGGACACATGTACAAAATTTCAAACAGATATAGAACAGAGATCATCAAAGACTTGTCTGATGTTAGGCCTCTCATTTAGAGGAAGAATGCACCTGAGCGATATGGCAAGCAAATCATCCATTGCCTTCGTTGGTTCTTCCCCACCTGCAATATCTCTATCAATACAGTCCATTTGTCTGCCTTCTTGATCACACAACCGAACCCAATCTGTAAGGTCGACTGCTCCAGATTGACCTGAAATTATGTCCCCAGCACTTCTTCTGGTTAACAATTCCATCAGGATAACTCCAAATGCATACACCTCAGCCTTGAATGAAGGTGCAGGTTTAGATGCATTATCAAGTTCTGGAGCCCGGTACCCTAGTGCTCCCAGATTCAGTATCTGCTCTGCAATGCCAGCTGGGGTCATCAAACGATGAAGTCCACAATCAGTGAGGCGTGCATTGTAATCAGGACCTTCCAGGAGTATATTTGTTGGCTTTAGATTTCCATGGAGCATGCCTCTATCATGAAGATACAGTAGACAAGAAGCAACATCTACAGCAACTTTTAGTCGTTGGCTAAATGACAACAAGGAGTGCCTTCGAGGTGTTGTTTCTGTGCAACACGTGTTCCAGAAGAAAAAAAATTAGGAAGAATAGCAACAGCAGCTAGCAGTATCTAAATGAAAATGTAAAATACTTGCGTATAACACCCAAAAGGCATGTCCCTGTTACTCAACAGTTGAAGCAAGCTCATAGTTCCAAGGACACCTGACATTGTTGCCTCCCTTTTATGCACACTACAATCAATTTCTGGTAACCACTAGACACTGGTAGACATTTTGTACATATCTGAAGACTATAAAACTAAAATCAAAGCTCACACCTGTCAGATGAAAAGAGAAGGGAACTAATGAAGAACCGGTATGGTATTAGAAAAAAGCTTTGCTGTGGGCAACAGCTGTGGCCATCAAACAACATTTGCAGTTTTCAACCAGCTATACAAGCTCTAGAACATTAACCATGCCATATCTCCGGTTTTGATTCTACATTCCCATAGACCCCATACCATCTAAATTCCTAGGCACACGTGCAAGCATGCACAAAGACAGAGAGAGGACTGACACCTTGCCTTGCACGGGCATAAACACACCTAGCTATATCCAGGACCCAGTAATTTCATATTACTCCCAACCAAATAACCATTCTAACTATCAAAAGTGTTCATTTTAATCAGATGGCATTTGTGACAACAAAAAATAAAATAAAAAAAGATTTCATTACCATTGACACACTCAACCTGCAATCTTCATAATTCTATTGTATTTGCCTACTGGAAACATAGGTAATCTGTTATAACATTGAGAAACCAACATAAATAGACAAAGATTGTCTTAAGTCAAGAATATGTGCAAAGATCTGTCATGCAACTAAATGTTTCTGCATCTATAAAATAGTCATTTCCTGCACCAAGAATATTTTAAATTCCCCATTCCACGTGGGGAAAAATTCATAGGCAAACCAGACCGTAAGACTAAAATCAAGTGCACAAATTTTCAGCTATAACATCACAGATATGGCACAGCCAATCAAATCACCTGGGACTACAACATGCAATGTGATGAATCATTGTTAATGCAACTTAATGAGTGAAAATCATTGCAGTTATGTTGAGTAACATCTGCATTCTAAAAGAAAACCGTCTCCTGACAAACTTAATTTCAATTAAACAATTGATCACGTCAGAATTTTTAAGCCTAATCTCGTTGGCTTTTTACACACTAATCCAAGCTTAGTTCCCATTTACTATAAACCAATCCTTTAAGAAGCCATGAGTCTTCAGTGATAGGAAAACCAGTCAATCTCAAGACCCAGCATCTTTCACATTTGTAGATGGTCCTTTCTGCTAAACTGACATTCTTGCCAGTAGAATCACTAATGATTTAGAAGAGACATATTGACAGACTAGCATGTACAGGAATATATTCAATGGACACAATCCTATCATATTATATTCAACTGACACAAAATGGGTACTTTTAAAGTTCTGTAGATACGAACATGACAGAAAGAACCTGGATTGATGAAACAACTCTCAATTTTGAACGTTTAGGGAAAAAAAAAAAGGGAGGGAGCAACACCATTCTAATTTAAGTATAATACAAAGCTCCCAGTATAAGAGGCTAATTTTCTACATAATAAACTGAAGGGTAAAGAATTCCCCAATATGTCTGGACATTGAAGAAAGAAACCAGTAATATCCCAGATGATTATATTCCAGATTAACATAAATTTTTTTTCCAATGATAAACCAGACCTAAATGCAGGAAAACTGGCAGAATACAGATCAATTTGATGAACCATTGCCTACCTGGGGTTCATTATATTAAAGAACGTTATTCTTGCAATATTTGATGGTGCATTGTCTGCTTCAGGTGCATTGTAGTAAAGTACCCTTTCTTTCCAAACCTCAATGGTGGGATAATGGGGCCGTGTCTTTTACTTTTTTTATATTGAGCTTCTTGTCCTGAATGTTAGCCTCTCCAAAGTGGGACTACTCCACATTCAAGACACTTCAAGGAAATATTCATATCACTTGAAGGAAATATTCATATTGTTTGTAGCAGGCTCAGAATGTGAGATATCATCGGTTTTTATGTTCCAAGACCATACAAAAAGCAATTTACTTAACATGTTTGAAAATACTATTTAAATTCAGAAACTTGGACACCACTATCGACATGAGTGTTAAAATTGCCCGCAATGATCAATGAGATGTCTAGGTTAAAATCAAACAATCAACATTCAGCAGTAATGTGGCATTTTTTCAAACATCTATTGAGTAGCATGATAGTTGTTACAAAATAAAAACATGATGAGAAATACACAAAGTTGAACATAATAAAATGCTTACCATATAGATGTAGGGCCAAGCTATCACCCTGGATATAGTCAGCTAAAAGAAGCCTCTCTTGCTCTCTAGGACCCCAATAAAATGCTCGCAGTGGAACAATATTTTGGTGTCTTATAGAGCCTATTTTTTTAACTTCCTTGGCAAATTCTTTCTTATGCTTGACTAGTCCAACCCGCAACCACTTCACAGTCAGCATGTGCCCACTATCCAGAGTAGCCTTATATAAAGTTCCATGGCTGCTTCTGCCAAGAACTTCAGCTGGGGCTCGAGATAACTCCTCCGCAGTAAATGCAAGTGAACTGTCAAGAAAGGACAGTTCCCCAGCCAACCTGTCTGGTGAATAGACATCCAATTTTGTAGGCTCAACAAAACGAGGTGAGGAAGATAATGGGGAACCTGGGGAGGACTTCTTTCCAGATGTTGTGGGATGATCATCCAGCAAATTAGGAATTATAGATGAACTAGCTATCATTCCTTCAGGCAAACCATGCTCAAAGATTTCAGTTTCAAATTCTGCCTGCCCCGATAACGACCTTGAATTTGCAGTAAGCAAGTGATCATTTGAAAAACTCAATGAAGTTGGAGGGCGGTGAGCATTCGAGTGGAAATTGAAAAGGGAAGTTTGGGAAGATCTTCCTTGCTTAGCATCCTCCCTTGTTGTTTGGCCACTAAAATCACTTCTACCATGAAATTCTTTTCGTTGAGCCCGTTGATACACCAGTAAAACAAAAGCTATCATTGCAGCAGTCCCAACTGTAGCAACAATTACTGCTATTGTAATATTATGCTTTGAACTGTGATTTTTACCATGTACGGAAATCTGATCTGGAACAGAATTTGTTGATGGCTCAACCCCAGTATTTGGGATAATTAATAAGGGATTCCCAGGACGAAATGAAGAAATATCAAATTTATTTCTCAAGTTCAGTGAAATATTTCCAGCAAGATCATTATTGGACATGTTCAATCCAATCAGACTGGATGGAAGCTTGTCAGGGATTTTACCCTGAAATCTGTTGGCAGATAAATCAAGGTACTGCAAGTGGGTTAGTTTGCTCAATTGAATTGGCAGCTGTCCTGATAAGTTATTATTTGAAAGATTCAGTGATCTGAGATTGGCAAAGTTGCCTATGCCAGAAGGCAACATACCAGATAATGAATTTTGAGAGAGATCAAGAGACTCCATCAATGGATAAGAAGGTAAAACTAATAATTCCCCAGCACCTGAATCTTGAACTGGAATTGGCCCTGAAAACCGATTTCCTGAAAGATTCAGGTTCATCAAGGTCAATGAAGTAAAAAAACCACCTGGAATGGGCCCATTGAATTGATTTAAGCTGAGGTCAACTGAAGACGATGTTGAAAGGTCCCCCAATTGAGCAGGCAAATTGCCGTCTAGGGAATTATTCCTAAGATTAAGTTCACTTAACCTCACAAACCAAGTCAAGTTTGGCAAGCTTCCAGATAATTGGTTTGAACTCAAATCAAGGACCTCTACACTGGCTCCCCATTGTTGCATGACAGACAGGTCACCAGTGATCATATTTCCACTCAAATCCACTACTGAACATCTTTGAAGAAAAGCGGGCAAGGTACCTGTTAAACCATTTGAAGAAAGATTCAAAATGTTCAAAGTTGTGGAGCGAGTTCTATGAACAGAACCTGCAGAGATATAAAATAAGGAATTCAGATACACACAGGACTCAGATTAAGAAGTTATGGAAGAAGAAAACCATGGTATACAACCATCTTATTTAAAATACAATTTAACACCAAACTTCTACAATTTTTATTTTTTTTTCAACTGCTTTCTTTATACTCCATATTTAAATCTTTCATCATAGACATCCAAAAAAAATGCATTGATGTTCAGTTTGGATATGAAATGCGAAAGGCTTAACTTAAGGGCACATGTACTTGTTCCAGCTAATTTTCCTGCATCTCAATTTAAATGACCCAGCCCAAAAAGCTTGTGATGCTAACTGAGATTCGACAGGTTACACTTCATTTAACAAGAAAACAGCATTCTACCAAAGCTCCTAGCATCCAAATCAAGAAAGCCACATTTTTCCTGTACCTCTAAAGTCCAAATCTACAAAGTCACCATTCGCACCTTGGACGTAGCTTTACTATTTTTGGAAAACCATACTTAGAAAATCCAGGCAAAAATATATGTAATTCCCGAAAAAAAAAAGGAAAGGAAAAAAAAGGGTCAAAATCAAGGTTACCAGCTAAATATTATGTCACAAGTAACCTCAGGTTTTAAGTGCTAAAATTGGATTAAAAAATCATCAGAATTATTACATACAGTTGACTATACACCCAAACAAATTTCCAACAAAAAGCAGAAAAATCCAAAAACATATCAAATAAAAATTACCAATAATAATCACAAAAAGAATAGTCAAGAATCACTAGACCTGTAAATCCATTGCCACTAAGATCCAGTTCTTCAATCGGTATCGACCCGTTGATCAGTTCCTCGGGTATACCTCCAAAAAGCTGGTTATTACCCAGCCTCAAGACCTTCAAATTCGTCAAAGACCCAAATGAAGGCAACTCTCCATTAATCACATTATCCCCCAAATCCAAAACCTCCAAATTCCTAAACAACGCAATTACCTCTGCTTTGAAAAACCCGCTATTCAGTCTATTCTTGCTCAAATTCACAAAATGCACTGTATTAGCCAAACCTGACACATTCTCTACACTTATCTCACTAAACCCACCAAAAAACTCATTATCACTCAAATCCACTCTTTCTGAATTAATCAATTCACTTAAAACCCCACTAATATCGCCCCAAAAACTATTAGAACTCAAATCCAAAACCCTCAATTGCTGCATATTCCTAAACCCAACTGGTGACCCGACCGGAAACCTGCCTTCAAAACGATTCATTGACAAGTTCAAATACTTCAAATTCCACAACTCCGCGATCCGACCCGGGATCGGACCTGAAAAATTGTTATTAGACAGATCCAAGTACTGTAACGAGCTCATAGATCCCAATGCAGGTACAATCCGACCCGTAAAATTATTACCCGCGAGTGAAATACTCTGCAGTGACTTAAGGTCTAGTAAAGTAGAGAACTTTAAGTTGCCGGAGAGACTAAGGTGGTCAAGGGTTATAGCAATGACGGAATCCGAATGGGGGTCGCAGGAGATACCGGGCCATGAATTGGGGCAGGAATTAGGGTCGGGTATAGAAGAGGGGTCCCATTTAGAGAAGATTTTGTCAAGTGGGTCGTACAGAATACCTTTTTTGAATTCGAGTAACGATCGGAGGTCCGACCCAGAAGTGGATAGAAAGAGTAGGGAGAGAGTAGAAAAGAGGGTGAACAGAGTCATTTTAAAGATAAAGACAGTCCGTGTTAGTAATTCATTTGGTTTGATTAGAGAGCTCGAAGCCCTAGCTGGCATGTGAATTCAAGGAGAGGAAAGGAATCTAGAGAGAGAGACGGAGAAGGGTTAAGGTTTTCTTTCTTTCTTTGCAAGAGAGGGAGGACTTAAAAATGGCGGTTTTAGGAGGTGGCCAGTGTTAGTTGGAGGGGGTGAGTTACTACAGACTGTAAAGGTCGTACATACATTTTGTTTTCTTTCGGTTTTTTTTTCTCAAACTTACTGGCTCCTTACCCGGGATATTTGGAATTATTATTTAGAATGTTTCTTAAAATACTTTTTTATTTATAAATATATTAAAATAATTATTTTAATTTTTTTTATTTTTTATATTACTACTTCAAAATTATTAAAAAAATACTATGTTAATATTTTATTAATTTAAAGTATTCTGAAAAAACATTTAAAAATATAAATAAAAATATTAAATATCTTGTAAAAGCTGTTTAATATTGAGATTGGACTATACTTTTAAAATATTTTTAGTTTTAAATTAATTTTTTATATATTTTTAAATTATTATAATATACTTCAGTTAAAAATAAATTTTTAAAAATAAAAAATATATTTTTTAAAATATTTTTAAAAATAATATTTTAAAAAACAACTTTACTATATTATTAAACAGGAACCTAATATAGTGCCTATTGTTTCTATATTTATATTTATGTATGTAGATATGTATTTACTTTTTACTGTATGTTAAAAAAATCAGTATAATAATATTGAGGTTATTATTTGAGATTATAATTATATTTGTGTATTGGTACTATATAGTGAGTTGAAACACTATTTTATAAAATAAAAAATATATATTTAGATGACATAAATATATTTTAAAAGAAATAAAGAAAAACAACTTGGAGCATAGATTTATCTAATCAAAATATTAGTATAATCTAATTGGATAATAAAATAATAAAACAAAAGGGATAATAAATTTAATATTTCAGTCAATCAAATGAAAAAAGAAAATAAGAAGTTAATCAAATAAAAAAAATTGATTTTAGTAAATGAGCATGCCAAATAAATAGGTTATAAGATCAAAAAAAGCAAATACAAAAAAAGTCAAAGTTCAATTTCAAATAAAATCCAATACAGAATGATAAAAAAATAAAAAAGACTAAAAAACACAAACCATATCTATCGAGACCATAACTAAAAAATTTAACATATTCTTGTCATTAAGAAATAATATTTTTTAAAAATAATTTTTATTGTACTAGTCTCAATACTTGCACTTTACTGTGGAGCCACACTATTTTTTTAGCATAAAAAAATAATATTCATGTATTGCAAGCTTGTTAAAAAAATACCTATATAATTTGAGTTATATATATCATCATGTTGAATAAGTTGATTTTATTTAAATTAAACAAAAAAAATTAACAATGATTAGATCGTATTTAAAAAAGAAAGTGGTTAAGGTAATTTAAGAAAAAAATAATTTTTTAAAAAATAATATATCTCAAGAATTTATATTAATTGTTTTAAACTCGTAACCATGTGAGCAGACCTGAATCACCGTAAATATAAAAATACATATTTTTTCTCTTGATTTTTTTTTACTTCCTATCTAAATCCTTTCCCTTCATCGTGTTTCATCGGAATAGTGTTTCACGGTGAGAACGAAGTGAGGGTCCTACTCACACGCTTCTCAAAGGATTTTACATCAACGTGCTTGTCGGTTTTCGGTCTTTTGAACCGGATATATGGTAAAATTGGAGGCGAGATTTAAGGGTCTATCACTCATGATTTTTATTTTTTTTTAATTTTCATCAAAAGGTTTTAAGAAAATCGAACAATAAATAAAAACCAGGTAGCTCTCTGCCCTTTTTATAAACACGAAAAAAAAAAAAAAACAGTTTCCCCTCTTCATTTTAAAAAATAAAAATCTAATCTCATGTATCCGATCTACTTGAAGTATTTAATCATGACATGAAGCACGATTTAGGCTCTACAAGATTTTAGAAGCAGTCTCTCTCAATGACAAGGAAAGTTTTTTTTTAAAAAAAAAAAAAAAAGTCAAAGGTTTTAGGTATATAATTGCAAAATATCTTTACAAGGCAACAAATAAAATTTTTATAACGTGGAAATCCGATACCTGCTTCACCAATACAATGAACAGTCGGAGACCAGGTCTCTTTCGGATAAATATGTTTGTCTTCTGGGAAAGTAATTAATGAGATTAAAGAATCCGATGGGAAACCACCCCCCCTGTTTGGTAAAAATCTTAAATTCCAATGTCTTATGAATATTTTGGAGTTAAGTATAGACTTTGGAAAGTGTTCTTGGTTGCTATCTAAAATATTTTCAAATCAGAATAATTACCCATAATTATCATTCCATAGATTTTCACAGAGGATGTCACTAAGTGACTGTTTCAAAAAAATTTATTTTTTTAATTTTAAATTAATATTTCTCGGTGTTTTTCATCATTTTAATATGTTAATGTTAAAAATATTTTTTGATATATTTTTAATTTTAAAATTTAATTATTACCATACTCATAAATATTAATAAAACAATTATAGAATAGTATGGAAGATAATGGTAGCAAAGCTTTTTTTATTAATGCAAAAATAAAGAAAGATGTTGTTGGATGTGTCAGACAGCTGGATATCAACCCAAATGATAAAGTTTGTATATCTTATATTCCTATTTGTTTTTTGTAAGATAACATATTTATATATTCATAATCTTTGTGTTTCCCTTTGGATTCCATTCTAACGTGCTATGATAAGTCAATATCTTCCTTAAGAAATGCAGGATGGGCCTGTCCTTAACACTATAAAAATTGCTATTTGTTTTTTAATCTAGAATACCTGGGAGAAATTATATCTATCATGATTAATTTTTAAATTAAATAAATATTTTATAAATTTAATAAATATATAAAATATGACAAGAATAATAAATGTATATATAAAAAGTCGAACCCAAGTATTAAGAAAAAAAAATCCCTCCTGTAACCACTTGAAGATAAATTCAAATGTAAAAAATTGCTACTTAGGATTCAAATAACTATAATTTTAAAAGGATAATATATGTCTGTCCAGCCGGTTAATATTAGTAAATTTAATTACATGAAATTTATAATTTTATTTTAGCATTTTTTTTTTCAATGAACTCATAAAAAAAGAATGAACATTAATGTTGAGATACGACTAGTAATTCATCTTATTTAATGGTAATGTTTGGGAGAGTTTCAATTTATTTTTATTAAAATTGAAATTTTTTTATTTTAAATTATTTTTTTACATTATTTTGATGTGTATAAATAAATTTTAAAACAAAAAACTATTTTAATATTTTTTAAAAATAAATATTTTTTAAAATAATCATTATTACATTCTCTATAACTTATATTGTGCGCAGGTTAGATTTTAAATTATACATAAATCTAGTCTCACCCACCCTCATTGAGTGTTTGAATAAAAGTCACTATGATTTTATTAAATGGGATGACTTGTGACATTGTTCATTAGAGTTAAAAAACTACTCCCCTTGAGAAAAATAAACTCATGATGAAATCCCAATATAAAAAAATAGGAACCGTATTGGATGACATTCAAGAGGAAATAGTAAAGAAAATTAATATTTATTTTTATGAAGCTAGAAAGTGATTTATTTTTTTGTAAAATTTTAAATTTTTTTCTGGTTAAAAAGTATTTTTATAAAATTTTGATAAAAAAACTCTCCTGAGAAAATAAACTCATGATGGAATTCCTATATATAAAAAAAGAAAACAGGATAAAATTAAGAGAAAAAAATAAATTAATTTTTTTTTAAATGAATTTTTTTAATATTTCTAATTTTTTTTTATATACACATATTAAAAATAAATTCTAAAAAATAAAAAAATAATATTTCGATTTAATTTTAAATGTAAGGCACGCCACCGTTATCGCAACGCTAGTGCTCTGAAAACCGAAAACGAAATGGTGTTGTCAGCCTGGCCCCGAAAACAGGCGGGCATGCAGTCCTTTTTGCGAGCTTTTGTCAGTAAAAAGTGGGTTTTGGACGGCTCAGATTTGCTGTCACAGAGAAGTCAAACAACACAGACGAAGTCAAATAGTGGGTGTACACGAAGTGTCCATGTTGTACTGGTGATGATAATGGTGTGGGTTCGGTTTCTATACTTCCATTGGATTTGGCAAAGTTACCTTTTCAATCCCTTTTTGCATAATAAACTATTCAGATAACATGGAGATTCAGTCTTGTCCTTGTCATTTCCCTCCCACTACACTTGCTGCGTACTATAATAATAATAATAATAATAAATAAATAAATAAATAAATAAAAATTGATGTCATCTGATTTTAGCGGTGATACGGTGGAAAATTGAGATTTTTTTTTACATTTAATTGTCACAGTAGACAAATTTATTTTTTAAACTATTATATTTAAGAAAATCATTTTCATTCTAGCACAAAAATAATATTCACACATATAGGGCATGCACTTTAACATTCCTATCATCATGAATCAATATATCAATTATGTAAAGGAAGAATCATGGAGGAATTTTTTTTAAAATTAAATATTGATTTAGTATATATATTTTATAGCTAGTTGATTGGTTATATATGATATTGATTTTATTCATGTAAATATATTTAATTTTAACAAAGGTTTTATTTATTTTTGATTTTCATAAATTATCAAATTAATTAATTCAATATTTGATTAATAAATCCAAGTTAAAGATAGAGTTTTTGAGATAAAAATACTTTGTAAAGAAAATTATAAAGTTATTATAAATATTTAATAAATTAACACAAATGAAAGTTATTGGAATTGATATATATTATGAATTAAATTTTTTATGAATAGTTTATGAATTAAAATTTTATGATTAAAATTTTTTCATTACAAACTTATAATTATAAAATTTATATTGCATCAAAGTATTATTTCTATATATAATTGTGTTTGCGGACTTGATTACCATGAAAAACAATATAGGTGTAAAATATCTACCTGCCACGTAAACTCACCTTGCACTTTCTTGTTGCTATTATACCATCTTGCAGTTCCTCTTGAATCCACAAACATATCATATTATTCCATATTCAAATTATATTTCGCAAGATAATAAAATAATAGTGACAACATGTATTCCTTTTTTACAATTTTTTTTCCATACCATACATTTCTATTACTATCCTTTAGGATTACAATTCATTAGCATTCATAACAAACATCACAAATTCATGTTTATTTTTTTTCAAAAGTCACAACATGATGTTGCACATCTTACAAAGGGAGGGAAAATGAATTCTACTATTAACATGGCTAAATTTCTTCTCATTGCATGTAGCAGAACCACTCATCCCTCTTTTCTTCACAATTTCCATACTTGTTTCTTGTAATTTCTCTTATCTAAATGATGTTTTTCTCCTGTATACTTGTTTAGGACTTGTAAATTGGTTAAACTTTGATGTTTTCTCTCTTGAATTTGAATGTAACATTTGAAAATCTCCTCCATTTTTGATGTGTTTGCTAGCGGTTTTATGAAGGAGAAGAAATAGGCTATTTATAGTTCCATTTCTTCTTAATTACATTTTAATCCCATTTCCTCCCCCCCCCCCGGCGCAATAATTTAGGCCTCCCTTTTATGACTTTCATACTTTTTATTTTTTTGTATTTATTAAAATTAAAATTTTAACAAATTTTTCTTTGTATAAGTTTGTTTTCGGGGTTTTGCATGTGCGACATATTAAAATACCACCCGATTGCATATCTCAACTCCAACTCTTGGACTAGCAAAAATACAATTTCAAAGACAATAGAATCACACACAAAAAAAATAGTTATAACTCATGCCAACAAAACACCTAATTTTCACAGCATAAAAATTCATAATTAGAAAAACTTAATCTTAAAACCAAAACAATTCATTATAATAAACAATATCAATTTAATTACAAAATAATTAAATTACGTAGCTAAACTTCTAACATATTAACCTATTGATGGGCCTATACCATCAAAACCACAACTATATCATTTCGTGGATTATAAACAACTTCATCCTCTTATATTGCATTGTCCAAATGCCAAGCCTCCTTAACCTCGTCAAGTGAAGAATGGCATAACAAGAACCAAGTGTTTAAAATATCATGCACATCATCATAGGTAGCTTCATGAACTATGATCACAACTCTTTGACTTTTGTTTATTAAAAATTTCACCCGATATATAAGAAACAAATATTATGTTATCATTTATAAAATACATAAATAAGAATTCTTTTTGTAATTAGCATCATGTATCTTGGCCCAAGGCTCAACTAATTCCTAAGGTAAATAGGCCCTCGAAAAGGAGTTTTACACAAGTGCTTCACAGTTAATTCTTAGGTTTTGCTAAAGTTTGGTTAATTATATGTTGTTAAAACTAATCCATACATACTAGTCTATTATATCTTGGTGCACAAAGCTTATAATTATTTAGATTACATATCAATTGAGACGAAATGTCACATGGACATTTCATAACATACTCTTATGGTGGTGTTATAAATCGCTTTGTTATGTTTATATATCAAGACATATAGATATCTAACTCCTTGCATGCCATAGATTGATATATTGTACATGAACTACCAACCAATCATCATCCATTTTACCTCAATGATTAATAGCACACACGTTATCAAGTATGTCAACATCATAAGGTATGTGTTGATGCAATTCATGTTGACGGATTACTATATTAAGACAATACACCTCAACTATGAAAAAATAAAGCATAAGGACCACTGATAGCCATAAGTATAACATAATGGAAAAACCCTATCATTTATGTCATAAGAGACTCTAATCAAGATTTTTCACCTTATACTTTTCATATAAGTGAGTGTTGTCATTACCTACAGTGGATGACAATATTAACACCCTTAAATTAAAGGTAATGTTCAGAATACATATTCTCCTATATATATTATTGTATTACCATCAACCATCTTGTGATCCCACTCAACAATTATACTAGAATTTGATTCTTTTAAAGCTAATAGCATTTTAGGTATCATTTGAAAAGACTCCTCACATGATCCACATGACCTTTCCTATATTTTATGTTTAGCTAACCAAGCTTTTTTATACAATATATCATACAAAAAATATCTATAGATAGTATCTTGAATAATTGTATTTTTAATACTTATTTCATCTTTGACAATGATCAACATCATATTAGCAATAAAATCAAAGTCAATTTGAAGGTGGAGTTGTATGACATTGTATTGTGATATGTGCAAGGCTTAAAAATCATAAACTAAACCTTAAAATCCCAACGCTAATAATCAACACAATATAATTCATTGATTTTTCTTACTAAATAAGATAATATATATACTTACTTAACTAATTTTATATCTAATTAATCTTAAATTATAGTTAAATTAGGCAAAATCAACAAGACTTAACCTAAACCTTAAAAATCTTATCCTAACAAAAATTCACAAATTAACCAATTAAGATAACACATTTATAGAGATAAAGGTGAATATATCTTAAATTGGTTAAATGGTGTGCTTATGGGTGGTGGTGGTGGTAATGGTGATGATGGCGAAGAGAGACTGGTGGTTATTGTAGGTGGATGGATATATAAAGAGAGAACTAATAGCTGAAAGAGAGAGAAAGGTGGGGTTGAGGGAGATAGATATTTTTTTTTATGGTAAAGACTGAACTGAGTTGAGATTGATGTTGGGAGGAAGGAGAAGCAGGAGGGGAAAGAAGCAGGGGGAAAGGAAAAGAAAAAGAAAATTATCTTTATACTTGTCAAAACTCAATTCTAGGTTATTACCTAAAAGTCATTTTCTTCTAAAAAAAATTAAAAAAAATAAAATAAAGGCTGACAATGTGAAAAAAAAAAACAGAATAAGGAGGGCTATAAAAATAGGACAAAATCAAGCTACAATATTTTCAGAAAATTCAAGGTTAAATTGTACCCTATATGCCTAAAAATAAAGAAAAATACAAATTTAAGGTCAAATTTAATGATTATTAAATGAATTTACATAAGAATTAAGTCTACTGATATAATTAAATTTTTAATAAACTAATTTGATTTAATCATGAGCTAAATTATACTTTAATTATGTTTAAGAATTAATTTAGGTTCAATTAAAGGATTTAATTAAGTGCAAGAACTTAATTATACTTTAAATGGGTCAAATTATTTTTATTTTAAGTTTAATTGGTGAAAATGTAAGTTTGAGAGCCTAATTTTAGCTTAATTGAGAAGATTAAAATTTTAAGAGATCGAATTGATTGATTGAAATTAGGCGCTTAATTGCATTAAATAAAAAAAGTTTAGGGTTAATTAGGGTTTAATTAAAACTAATTGAAAAAGAAAGGACTGAAATGAACTTTAGCAAAAATAGAATTGAGCATTGTTTATTATCTTTTTTTTTCCTCTTTGAAAAAGTTGATCCAGTTATCTACTTTGTAGTAACATTTAATGTACTTAACATCCATCAAATTTGATAAATTTTATATAAAAATGATCCTATGCACTTTATATACAATTCCATGTAATCGGTTTAGGTTAAATGATAATACATCATCTTTGATGATAACTTAAAGAGGTCAACTCAATCAGTTTTTGTCTGCAGATTTGCAACTCATGATACCTACTTTAAGTTGATGATTATGATCCTTCTCAACTGAATTAAGGGTTGAAATTTTTACCCAATATAAACAAGACTACCCTTTTTTACTATCTATAAATAAAGGTGAATTTCATGATCTGAGGTAGGAGAAATTTGGGTTCAAAGTCAACCAAAAAACCATTTTTTTACTAGTTTCTGCACATTTCTTCTTTCTTTCTCTCTCCACTATGACCTTTAGCCACAACCATCACCATCACTAGGAAGCCAACACAACCACCAATAGACTACCAAGAGTCATGTTAGTTTCTCTCTCCTCGTTGCAGCCCCCCTTCCTCGTGCATTTTTTTCCTTTTTATTTTGCTTCCTTTATTGCTAGCCATCAGCTCTTCAACCATCCTCAACTAGACCAGTAACAACCACCGCCATTACAACCCCAAGTTTTCCACTCTCTCTCCCATTCTCCTCCTCTTTCTTCCTTCATTCCTTACTATTCACTGCATGAACAGCAAGCGTGAAATATAATTCACATCCTACTATTCATGCAGGATGTGAATTATGTGTGTGTGTGTTATAATATTTTTTTAAAAATAAAAAATTCCAAAATCATTTAAAAAAATATAATTTTTCTCACATATTTTTCTATCAATTTTGCATAGTATCGAGTTGTATATTTACATTGTAAAATACAAATCTAGTATTAAAACACCTGATTTTCTCTAAAATATTTCAAAAGATAAAAAAATTTCAAAACATTTTTTTTAAAAAAAATATTTGGTTCTATATGACTGAATCCTGAAATTTTTCCAAGCATATCTTTTATTAAAAAAATTGTATCTTTTTCATGTTTTTTAAAAAAAATCTAAAAATATATATCGTAATCAGTTTGTGATTATCTATTAGGATTTGACCAATATGTCAAAAATATTTTTTCAAACTTTTTATGATCCAGATGTAGACTTTAATATTTGTGAGTTGTAAAGCTACACGATAAAGTATACCCTCAAGTATTAAAGATATAAGGTGTAAATAAATACGATGCTAAAATTCAAACTTTAAAATGGTTAAGATTTAATCCAATAAGATAGAAACTTTCTTATGAAAAGATGCCTTGAGCTTTATAAAAGACCAACAAAAACCTGACTAAAAAAAACAATCAAACAACAATATATCTTACCTTAGATAGGGTGCACTAGGAGTGATGTGTCTTTTCCTTACACAACCAGTCTCTTACTCAGACTCTCGCAAACCATATATTCCAAGTGACTATAATACTAGGTGATAATTTCTTTTATAATTAAATTTAAAACCCTTTTCAAAACACAACAACTTACATAGAAAACACGATAAAAGCCTTCGTCATCACCAGACGACATTGCGTTACCTCGCTTCCCGCAACAATAGTCATGTATATACTAAAAAGCACAACCAATAAGCTACACATTTGTTACATGTGCGACTAGTGATTACATATGTAATTCATGTATGTAACACATGGAGAATTTATAAGTCATGAATATAGCACATGCATGACTTCTTGATATGCATGCAGCAAATGCGTGTTTATAGGTTGCCCATATAATATATACACAATTATTATTTCTATATTAGAATGAGAATTATTTTCTCAATTGTGCTAATTTAAAAAAGAACTTTGGCCACGTACTAATGTGAGAAAATAATCAGAAAATTGATTGGGCCTCAAAATCTAGATACCATATTTGTGATTTTACCCGTATGATCTCTCAACAAGCTTGACTTCTCTTCCACTTCATTTGTGGGTAATATATACCACCAGCCAAACAGCTTATAGTAAGCACTTCAATTATTCTATATGAGATTTTGGAACCACCCCATCTTGTTAAATAAAGCCAACAACCCTTCAGGTTATCAAATAATTGTTAAGTTCAAAAGTTTTGAATTTTTGATAACTTATTAATAATAATAATAATAATAATAATAATAATAATCACTCCACCCAAAATTTAATTTTATATAAATTATTTCCTTGGATTTGAGTTTTTTTTAATTATGAAAGAAATTTTTTTTATGAATGTAATAATCCTGTAGTGGATGGGTCAGGAAAACCCAACTATTAATTAATAAACTTTAGTCTTGATAAGAAAAGCTGGGCCAACCTTTCAGGGAAACAAACAAAAGAAATATTAAACAAGGAAAGTAAATACAGACAAACATCAAGGAATGTAAACAAATGATTAACGTATACATAGGTTGATTAATGAAGAACTCGTCGTATAGGATTAATGGAAGTCGATCTTCTTTGGAATTCTCATATGACATGTCCGCGCAGAGAATGTGTGAGGTGCTTGGAATGGGAGACTCACGAGCAAAGGAGGAAAGAATGTCTTCAACTTATCACTACTTTTCTATTTATTTAAACACAAAGTTGTTCACTGTATATAGTTTGTGATGATGTGCCAGGGATGATTTAATTTTTTTAATATAAAAAATATATTAAAATTTTTGATTATCAACTTGATTGTGTTTACTAAACTCAATTAATTTAAATAATATGAACAAAAAAATGCAATGACAATAAATAAAAAAAATTGACAACATAAAAAGGTAAAAAAATTCTAATTGAGTTTATTCAGGTTAACATATCAAATTTATAATTTTATCATGATAAATGGTAACCCATTGAAAGAAAATTAAATACAATTAAGAAACTCAATTATCAAACAACCTAATATTAAAAGAAAAAACTAATTAAAAAATTAAATCAAATCAGGTTAATTTTTAATACCATGATTATAGACATAAGATTGAGATAACTATTTATAAAAAGATTAAAAAAAGAAGCATGAAAACTAATTCTTAACATATCAAATATTTAATTATGTAATTGAAAAAATTATTTTTTTAGAAAAAAATCAAAATCAATCTGTATTAACTTTCAAATCATATAATCTTGGTCATGATCCCAAGACTAACTATATAAAAGATAAATCCTTAAAACTAACAAAAGTAAAATTTCAAATCATCAAAATGCTAAGAGATTAATGGGAAAAAAATACAATAAAAAAAATCCAAAATAAAAACATAACAATTAAAAGAATGAGGTTAAATTTGATATAAAAATAATTTAAAATTAAATGCCGAACACAAAATTAAAAACAAAATTTAATTAAGAAAATAATAAAAAATAAAAAATATAAATATCAAATTTGATATAAAAACTCAAATAAATACACAGTGACTTCTTCAAGAATTCTTTATGGATTTTAAGTCTTTATGTGATATATAGAACACACAACAAATACATTAAATCTGTCAGAAGGATACCGCCCCTTGTGATGAAGAGTTGAATAAAAATAAAAATAAAATAGCACGTTACATTTTAGAAAATGCAGCAAAGCAAGCAACTTTAAATTATTATTCCATATACCTCCCAGGATTATATGGTGCGACCAACAAGTCATCCATTTTACTATTATTTTATCAAGAAAATGGTAGGTTCTAACATGTTGTTCTTCATGTTCATGGTCAATGCTATTAATATAACAATACAATGGATGAAATCATGAATTTCAAGCAAAATGTACAGCTTCTAAACTGAAATACCACAAGTTTTCTCTTCATTATGTAGTCAAATTTAAAGTTACAATTATATATATATATTGCATGGGTGTCAATGAATCAATAGTTATGGAATAATTTTATAACATCTCAAATTATTTTTTTTTAAGTTCAAGATTTATTAGTAGTTGTCAAAACAAAATTTTTTGTTGTTCCCCACCTAATTTAGCAGGCCTAAAAACCTTCTAAAGATCTAAAAATCTAAGCATCTATACAATGTGCTTAGACTCAACTGCCTATGGGCTCGGGTCGATTTTAGATGCCTATCAGGCTCAAATGAATGACCCAAGCCTAACCCTTTAAACCTAATTTTTGGACCCCACATAGGTCCTTCAGGATTTTTATTGATCTAGTATATTTTATTTTGGATCATACTCCCCCCTTACACCTTAGGTGTACAAAAATTTATTATAGTCTAATATATTTTTATTTCATTAATATATTAGAGTGGAATACATCTGATACTCGCTAAGTCCCTTGAAATGTTGTTCATGTCATTGCGATACTTTCATATAAAATAGAAAATACAAATGCGTCTCTCTGATAATCATAGGATGAATATCAATTACCAATCCTACCATTCTACACCATATAATATGGGCTTTGCAAAGCCTAGTAGATATAAGATTGAGAGATTATTGATATTTAAACATCTATAAAAGAATGTTTACAACCCCTGTCAAGTGTGGGGCTCTTCATTGCTTCAAGAAGCTTTGAATACTTGAACCTATATAAACTTTATTTCTACAAAAATAAGTTTAGAAAAATAATAGTGTTGTTGACCTAAAAGATCATATGCGAAACCTATATAATAGCTTAAAACTAGTCTTCTAGGATAACATTGTGATGTGTAAGATCCTCCCCGTAACCTTTACAAGGTCTGCACAATGTCTAGTATAATAATTTAGAGCCAAAATCTACCATAACCCTTAATGACTTTTATGCCAAATTAATGGTGTCTTTCAGCATAATATACCCATTAAAAAAGATTTGTAAAGCTATTTGGTGTTACCTAGTTATAGGGCAAGTCCACACAGGCATTTGAAGAGTTTTAATAAGAAGATGCTCAAAATGTCTTAGAGGCCTTAATTGTTAGGTAAAAGAGTATGATATATAGATAAAACTTTATGCCTTGTTAGACATAAGTTTGCTTATAGTGAAGCAAATTTTGAAAAATCATATATAGGTGGAAGATACAAGTGTGCTATGACATAAGTCTTTCTACTTTAATAAGGGCAGCCATTGAATTAAAATGGAATGATCTATTCAAAGTTATTAAGATAGCGAAAACAAAACACCTACCACCCTATGATATGAAGGAAAAAAATCTCCTTTATGCTTGGTATTCAAATCACCTCAATATGCATTATCCTTGATAGAAATGTAAGTTTTTTTATAAAATAAAAATATTATATCTTTGATATATATTTTCTATGCATTACTCTCCAATGTAGTCTTAGACAATCACAACTCTCTAGTGGGGCTCTCAGCCACATATTATCTCTAGTAATTGATCTCTGATCTCCTGCTTTCTAGTGCGATCTCAGACTTATATGAATCTTCAGTGGAGCTTCTGAGCCTAATGCTATCTCTAGAGATTTATCTTAGATCTCTCGCATTTTAGTGCAATTTTGGACTAACATGACTCTTTAGTAGGGTTCTCTTGCCTCACTCTATCTATAAGTACAATATTAGATCTCCATGTTTTTAGTGCAATCTTGTACTAGAATGATTGTTAATTGGAGGGCTTTATAGCCTTATGCCATCGGTTAAGAGGCTATGAGCTTTCTATTTTTTTGGCATGATTTATAATTAGAAAACTCCTTAATGAGGGGCTCCCAAGCCCTATACCATTGTTTGAAGACCATGAGCCTCGTTCTATTATTAAAGACAACTCTTTAATAGGTTCCTTAAATTGTTTATGAAGTATAGGTTCTTTTATGAGTTTTAACCTCTCAAATGTTTTCTAACTATAGGTTCTTCCACGAGCTCTCCTCCATTATTTAGAAAATTTTTCTATGTATGGGTTCCTCTATAGTTCCCCTCAACTTTTTAAAATCTTTTCTAAGTATTGGCTCCTCTATAGGTTTCTCTAATCAATTCCTTTCAACCTTTTAGAAAAGGTTTCTAATTATAGGTTCTTATTAGCCTTTTAAAAGTTTTTCAAAGTACATGTTCTTTCATGGTTTCCCTTTATATTCTTAAAAATGCTTTTATGTTTGGGTCATCTTCAAGTATTCTCATATGATGGAAGAACTTTTTTAATTGTAGTGTACACTCTTATACATGAATTTTGTGGTATATTACCTTAAAGTTTCCACCTCTCTTCTCATACAAAGAAAAACCAATGATCTCATCAAATTAATCAGGTACTTTTATAAGTTTTCGCATGTCAATATAACAAAGACTTAGAGGGCTACTAATGAATCAAGATTTATTAGTAGTTTTAAAAATAAAAGTTCTTATTGTTTCGAGCCCAATTTAATAGGCCTAAAAACCCTTGAAGATTAAAAAACACGACCTTAGACAACATGTCTAGGCATAAATGACCATGAGCTTGGATGTTGTGTCTGTGACTAGAACTAGTAGGTCCAAGCAACGTGTCTAGGTCCATTTTAGACCCCTATTAGGCCTAACAAGCAACTTTAGCCCAGCTCTCCAAGCTGAATTTTTTCAGATCCCACACAAGTATTTAGAGATTTTTACTAACTTGGTATATTTTATTTTGGATTTTACTCTCCTTACACCTATAGGTGTATAAAAATATATTATCACCTACCACCTCTCCAGCTCATCAATGCATTTGAATGGAATCTCATGACTAAAAATATTAATTTATAAAGATAAAATTTTCTTCAGCTCATCCACAAAAGTAAAATAACAAGACTAATAAGTTATAAATACTCTATGAATTATCAAGATAAAGAGTTTATAATCTCTCAATTCTCTACATATTTTTACATATAAATTTTTAAAGTTTCTCTTTCTAAAATATTATTATACTCTCTCTCTATAAAAACACTGACTTAAGCATTTAAAAACCTTTAAATCTATCCAAAAAAATCTTTTTATAGGTATTTGACTTCTCACACCAACCACTCGCATTGGCTTCCTAAATTAAGCTATAATCTACCTTAACTAAAAAAAAATAAATTAGATTTCAAGAAATATATAATTAACATATTATCAAACTACATACATTTTATTTCTAACCATTTTGAATTTTGATTCATCATCACGTTTTAAGCTACCATTGATGTCAAACTCCCTTTCATATTTTCAGAAAATTTATTGAAACTAGATAAATAGATAGGAACACTAGCTAAGACGAGCTGAAGACAAAGACTCGTACCTTGTGGGCTGGTCGGGGCTAATACAGATGCTTTGGCAGAATCGGACAAGGCTTGACATGGAAGGATTGAAAGTAGTAAATGATCGATAATACTATTTCTAAAATAGGAAGCAACAAAAATTTAATGCCTTTGTCCCTCTCGGAGGAGGAATAAATGGGGATATCGATGATCTTAGCCTGCAGCAAAAGCAGATCTAATGCGGTGGCGTCTCGAAATCAAGATAAAAACGAATAAAGTTTTCAATTATGAGAAAATATTTAAATGAGTTAGGCAATAAGTCAGCAATTTAAATTGTAAAAAATTGTGAGCAATCTTCAATTATTGGTGAAAGTATAAATAGTCTTTATCTAATTTATTCAGCACAAATTGTCCCCAGCGAAAAAATTAGTTCTTATGTTAAATTAGGTTAAGTTTTCATCCATCTTAGGGTTAGAATGTGTCACCATGACTGACTCTAGATAACCCTAAACACGTGATTTTATGTGAATTTTTATATTACGCCAGGCACTTACTTATTTGTTTTTGTATTTTAAAAGTATTTTAAAAAAATTGATTTTTTTTATTTTTTTACTTTAAATTAATATTTTTTTGATATTTTTCAATCATTTTGATGTGCTAATATCAAAAATAATTTTTAAAAAATAAATAAAATATTATTTTGATGTATTTGCAAGTAAAAAAATATTTTAAAAATGATTAATTCTTATCCTTATCCTTATTTTATTTTTAATGACAATTTTTTTATAGATAAATTAGATAAGAAATATTTACACCTAATCAACATTTCAAAAGCTCTGCATATTTTACCCTAATTTAAAGACCCACAATTTTAGGCTGAGATAAAACCTGCGAGAGGCCTTGAATCCGAAATTATCTCTTAAAATTGATAAAATATTTTGTTTCAAGTTATACAGAAAATTGAATTATAGGGCTAGGACGACACATAGATTTCTCATCAGATTAAAAGTAACGGTCAAACATATTAACGCGTATTAATTAACAGATATTTTACTTTCTGTTACAATATATTCTTCCATTTTATAACTGGTTTTGAGATTTTGTTGTTATTTTAGTACAGAGTAATTAGTAATATTTTATTAATTACTTATAATAAAAAAAATACAACTATAGTAAGCAATCCTAAATCAAGATAATCTTATATATTACCTTGCGTTACCTACAATATATTCACCGGGGTTATAGCAAACAAAAAACACTTTTTCTCGTAATTAAAAACTCAAAAATATATTATCGCAATAAAACCATAGTATTTATCAACTAATAGGAACCTTTGAATTGAATACAATTAAGAGCTTCCAATGAAATTTTATATTTAGAATCCTCTGAAAGTGTTAAGAATTAAAATTTAAATAGAATTTAATTTTGAAAAATGTTATAAAAGTAAATCAGAGATCAACCTCTCTGATGTACAATTCAAAAAAAATATTAAAAATAATTTTTTAAAAATATTTATCTAGCTTTTTTATTTAAAAAATAAAACGAAAATAACAAAGGTAATATAAAAAATGTCATATGATAATTAATTACAAGTATAAAAATCTCGCTACCACCACCTTATTGATAAAATGCTTGTGTGATATTTACTAACAATTCGAGTAAATGACATTTTCTTTGAACACAACATTCTCACAATGGAGACTCTCCCTACTGCCTTTATCATTTATCAACATGCTTGAAAGAAGCTAAGGTCCCTACATTTGTCTTCGGCTATAGAATAACAAATCCATGTTTAATTTACTATGTAAACTATAATTATTTAGATGCCGAGAAAAAGTTTAGGGTAAAAATGAAGTGGTTATGCATTTTCGAGCAGCAATGTTTCTAAGTCCATGGTACATTTAGGTTTTGATTGTTATAACTTATTTTTGAGTTTTCCCCAAAAACTTTTTTTTGAAATATAATAATAAATAAATAAATAAAAATGAATGAGGATCAACAATTTGATTGGAAAAGATATAGGCTAGAGAGGGATTTAAGTGCAAAACTGGAAGCTCATTTGTATCCTTGAAAGAAACAAATGTAAGGAAAAATACAGATTCAAGGCTATCTTGAGTGAATATAAGATGAATTTGTATAAAAATTAAGTTTGAAAACTTAATTAGATTTTTAATAGATCAATTTGATTTAATTATAAGCCTAATGAAAGATCTAATTAATTTTAAGAATTAATTTAATCCATAATTAAAAGATTTAATTAATTGCAAAGATTTAATTAAACTTTTAATGAGTCAAATTAATTTTTTAAGTACTTAATTAGTGAAAAATTAAACTCAAAAGCCTAATTCAAGCTTAATTGAGAAGATTGGAATTCTAGGGGACCAAATTTATTTTTTACAAACTTAATCAGATAAAATCAAGGGTAAATTTGCTAGAAAATTAAAGTTTGAAGGTCAATTAAGGATTAAATTAAAGAATTTCAAGATCGATGACCACTTTGTAAAAAGCTTAGAAATTTGAGGGTCCAATTGAAGAAGGCTAAGGGTAAGATTGTAAGAATCAAAAGTTTTAAAGATCAATTTTAATTTTTTATAAATTATTTGACTTATTCAACGGTGAAATTGAATGGATTCCAAAGATTAGGTCCAATTAAGAATTTAATTGGAAAGTCTCAGAAGTTTTAGGGACCAAATTGAAAATAGATAATTTAGACAAAAACCCTAATTTCCTTTCTAATGGATAACAAGTTGTTTAATTTCCAGGCTTAGATCTTGAATAACATGTCATTCAAGGACTATTCATTATCTTTTTTCAAAACACAAAAGAAAATGATGCTTAAATACCCACTTTTCAGCCATAATTTATCCATCACCTTAGCATCACATCGCATAAATCTAATTCCAACTTATATCCTAGTACTTGTAATTCAATCTAAGATAAAATTTCAACTCTAATTAAACAAAAAATACATGCAGATTCTCTTCTAAAAACACTACCTAGCACTGCTCCACTTGTAAAAACAATCTTTTTTTTTTCCTTTGATACTAGTTGCAGAGCAAAAAGCTTTAATAAATGGTCAAGATCTATTCTTCAACATCAAGAGTTAATATAACATCAATCTATAAGCCATATAACCTTCTTGTTTATCCTATAAAAACCTTACAAGACCCTGACCTAAGTAGCTTGGAGAGGGAGAAATATTGCCATTTATATTGCCTCCCACTTAAGATTATAACAAATATGAAAACTCTAACCAAAACATCTTAAACTAAACCCCAAACCATTCAAAGCTTAAACCACTAAAAGACTGTCCAAACAACTATTTTCATATTAGAAAAGTCAATTTCCAAGTCATCCCAAGACAACCTTGAATCATCACAAAACAACCCTTACAAGTAATGATGGTAGCAATTATGAAGACAAAACAAGGGCATACATTAAACTTGAACGTATTAGAGCTCCTTCTATAGAGATTCAATTGTGGCACTGTTAGTAGGAAATCCAAAACGGGATGTAGTTGTTTCAGTTCTTATAAAATTTTATCCCACCAGTAGTAGCACTAAAACACATTAGTAGAGAGAGAACATAAATTTGGGTTGAAAAATAAAAGCAAACATTATACTTTAATGAAGCAGACATATCTGTATAGAGATCCATTTGTGGCATTGTTAATAGGAAAACCAATAAAAAATGTAGTATTTTTAGACCTTGTAAATTTTTCTCTTACTAGTACCAGCATTAAAACATAATAGTAAGGAGAAAAGACAGATCTGGGCTAAATAACATAAGCAAACATAGACTTTCAACGTAACAAGGTCCCCTCTAAAGAGATCTATTCATGGCTCAACTAGTGGTTAATCTAAGAGGGGATGTATTAGTTGTAGACATAACAACCAAAGAACCCAAGACCGCGTTGCTATTACCCTTAAGCGAGATATACTAGAAACTACTAAGCATTAGACATATGGCTTTAATAACACTCTCATCGCTACAACCTCCTTATTTTAGTTGGTACAAACCAAAGATCAAATGTGAATATCATGTTGGCACACTAAGACATAACATTAACACCTGCAATGTGTTAGAAAACAAATTCTCATAGCTAATCAAAGACAGATGGATAATATTTAAGAAGACTTCAAATATGAATACAAATCCATCACCTAATCATGCTATGAGTAGCATATTCATAAACATGCTGGAGGCTGAAAGCCTAAGAAGCTTAAATATGTCTCTGGATAGTATTTTTAAAATGTTGGTAGAACCTAGATACGAAAAGGGTAGTTATGAAGATGGGTTGAAAAATAAGTATTTCTATCAGTATCATTAATAAAAAGGCCATATTATCAACCAATGCGAAGATTTTTGCAATTAGGTGATACAAATATTGACTCAATGAACTCTTATAATTAAAAGGGCAATAGACAGAGAGGTGTCTATGGTAAATGAACCTAGTAACAATACGAAGTCTGCCAGATTTAATTTACTACAAATAGGTTATGTGAATTATTTTTTTCTAAACCTATACTGGCAGGTAAGAGAAATTACAACGCCTTGTCATATAACTATAGATACTTCTTTCATAGCATGCAACCAATACTCATTTTTCAAGCAGAAGTTAGAGGCCTGACTTAAAGTTGGATTGACTTGAGTTGTTTTTGTAGCCACCTCTCTAATTGATTTTTTCTTTTAAATTTCATTATTCAACATTAATTTGATTGGAACTTGAGTTTTGTATTTTTTTTTTATTCTTTCTTAGAGATTATCGCAATTTCGTTATCTTGATTGTGAGTTTAATATATTAATCAATGTTGACTCTATTCATTTTTTTTACTATGTTTTTAATTAAGTATTGTTTTTATAACTGGAATTTGTAATTTTTATTTCTTTCTATAAGGTTATGTCAATCACATGACCTGGGTCACATTTGGCAAATTGACTTGATTCATATTTTTTAGGTTTTTTTTTAATTGAGTGTGTGTGTGTGTTAATTTCATCCTCTAACAAATCAATATTTTTATTTAGTTTAGTTTTTTTAATTTTATTATTTAATATTAGTTGTTTGAGAATTAAGTTTTGTAACTTTTTTTAATTTACTTTATATGGAGTTATCCCAATCTAATGGATTAAGTTACTTTTTTTTTTCTCAATTTCGACATTTAATGTTGGATTTCTTAATAGTATAGTTTCATAATTTTTATCTTTTTATGAAGTTATTTTGGTCTCATAGCCATATTGCATATTTAACATGTTAATTTAGGTTGATATATGTTATTTTTTCTTAGTTATTTTTTTAATTAGTTTTTTTATTTCATCATTTAATATTAAGTTGGTTAGAAATTGAACTTCATAAAAAATTTTATTTATATTCTTTGAAGTTATCCTAATCTCATGACTTAGGTTACATGTTTGGCAGGTAACTTAACTATTTTTTTATCTTTTTTTAATTTAATATTTTTTTAATTTTTTCTTTCAATATTGGGTTAATTAGTAATTAAAATTTATAATTTATTTTGATTTGGTTTACTTTTTATAGAATTATTAAGGTTTCATAATTTTGTTGTAGATTTGTCAGGTTAACTCAGATTAATTCAATATATAGTTATCTTAATATTTGAAAATAAAATATCATCAAATATATATAGCCATATCAATATTTAAAAAACATGTTAATGATTAATAATTTGAGTTCATTTTTAATTTTTCTTTATTAAAAAACATGTTAATAATGCTGATATTTTTCTATGTTAAAAATAATATGATCCGCAGCGCAACATGTTCCAATAATATGATGGAAACTGTAAAACAATAAAGCAACACTAGGCAAGTGCTATTTTACCTAAATGTCCATAGAAGCATGGGTTGATGCATGTTGGTTCTCTATGTGAATTACATTTTAATTTTTTTTTATCGTCGCATTTTCATCAATTATAATGAACAGCCAAAGATACTGCTGCGGGGAAGACTTCACAAGCCAACGATACTATTCGGGAAGGGGCTCGAAAAACATCTCAACTGATTGCAGAGAAGGCGTCTCATGTGAAGGGCACTATCCTTGAAGGTGCTCAGAAAGTTGTAGAGAAGGGAGCACATGCAAAAGACACTGTAGTTGAAGGGCCTAAAAAATCCACGCAATATGCTACAGAGAAGGGAATACAAGCAAAGGACACTGTTGCCGAAGGGACTTGAAAAAAAAACTACGCTTTATCTTGCAGAGAAAGGAGCACATGTAAAGGACACTCTAGTTGAAGGAGCTAAGAAATCTACCCAGTATGTAACAGAGAAGGGAGCACAAGCAAACGACACCATTGTAGAAGGGGCTAAGAAAACTTCAGCGTATGTTGCAGAGAAGGCAGTAACAACTAAAGATGTGACAGTGGAACATTTCATCAAATCTCGTCTGACAGCAATGCTATTAGATCAGCATCCGTAACTCTCTAGAACATCAGCAATTTAGATTAGAGTCAGCTAATAATTAAAGAATTCAATCCCACAAAGGTTTTTCTCTCTCTTTTCAGAAAGCATGATTAGACTTCACTCAGTAAAGGTTTCTGATGCTGACGTCCAATAAACATGACAACCATGACAAATTGGCAGAGCAATCACTGAAGTCTCTGCTGGATGCAAGGCAGAGAATCTTCAATTTAATGCAACTATCTTTTAACATAACATACTCATCAATCTAATCCCCATTGTTTTACCTAATCCTTCCTTTTAGCAACAAAATGCTTGGGCTATGTTTGCTTCTAGGGCGAAGGTGAGGAAAGGGGGAGAATGAGGAAAAAGTAAAAGGTAAACAGCAAAAAGGAAAATAAAGTAATGTGATTGTTTGAATTTCTTGGGAAAACCTGTGGAAATATAGAATAGGCTCTACTGTTCTTCAAGTCACACTCCCACCAAAGCGTCTTATGGTCAAACATACAGACAATTTGATTTTTCCAGAGACAGGATTCTCCTGATTTTCCTCCAGGTTGTCTTAATTCTGAACATTCTGGGCAGAGAATGGGAGAAGCCACAACCAGCACCATCTTTTCTTCTTGTATTTTCCATCCCGCACATAAAAACGCAATAAGATGCTTGCTTTTGCAAGACCACAGAAATCATCCAAAAATCTGTTCAAGATGGAGGAGAATATGACAAGTCATCCACGGAAAAAAATCCTCAACAGTATGTAAACTTAATGGCATGGCACAAGGTTAGTAGGATATCATCAGCAGTTCACCTTCACCTTTTCTGTTTCGGCTACACCCAGTTACAGCACCGTGTATAAAAACTTAGAACAAAGCAAGCCTGATATGATGACGCGGAAACTAAATGTGGGAAAAACAATAATGCTTTTAAGCCTCTTATTTAGACATTTCCAGAATTTAGTAACATGCACATTGCTTTGCAAGTTTCATTCCTAGCTAATCCTCGCTGAGAACAAAATTCTACAGGACAACTAATTATAACTGCATTTTGCATATGTGGACAAGCAGTAAATAACATGTAATGGCAACACAAACACCGTTAAGGTAAGTTAAAAGCAAACTGACAAACACGGCATCCTTGTTTATTGAAAGTGCCATAATGCCAACCTGAGGCATGCCACTCTCATGGGCAAAAGCATTACCTCTAACAAGTGATGCATGTAAAAACACAAACAATAGGACAATATCAAAATAAAACTGACTAAAATAAGGTACAATATAAAAAACCTTAATTTATAATTTTATTTCTCGAAGAAAAAAACTCTGTAATGGCTGTTTATTTAAGATATTTACAGCTCCTTAAATAAATCTAGAAACCATTCTAAATAAATTAGAAAATCTAAAAATAATAAAAATCCTAAACAAACTAGAAAAATAAATTTCTAATCTAAATACTTGATTGTATAAACTAATAGAAAAAAGAATCATTACAAGAAAATACATTTTTTCCTAAATTATATAGGAAATAACAACAACAATAATAATAATAATATTTTTTTTCTAAAAATCCTCCTCCATTAGTTTTCTCAAATTAGGAAGAATTCTTCCTCAAGTTCTAATCATCACGTTGCTTTTGTTGTTAACCATTAAAAATGATATTCATGCCCTTACGCTCTCTTATTCCACATTAACTTAAATAAAACAAGTCAAGAATCAATTCTTCAAACACCCTTAATCTTAAGATAACCATTACTAATCATCAAAGATGCACTGTATCTTTACTCACATTATTTGGACTCTCCACCTTCTTATCTTCTTTTTTTTTTCATTTTCCATGATTTTGAATAAAAACAATATATTTTTACCCTAACTTTCAATAACCTCCTTTCTCATGTTGGCATGACTTACTTAATAGTAGATGACATGTATATGTGGTCACAACATCACATCAAACACTATTAAAATATTATTTGTTTATAGAAAGCAAAACTAGTTAATGCCTAACAATAATTACTTTGTTTTTATTTAGCTAAGTCAGCTTGTAGGGCTTAGGGTGGTTCTTGATTTTCAATTGAAGCTTTCATATTGCCTTTGTAGACACCATATTCTTTCGCCTACCATTGTCTATTATTAAGCTGCAGACTTTATCTTTTATGGTGCACATTGAGTGGAAAATGCTAGTACACTACCAATCTTCTTTTGAATCATCAAGTTAACTAACTCTTTCAAATTACTATGTTAACACCACCATCTCTGTATAGAATCTTCACTTTGCTATTTGAGTCATTATAAACAAGATTAGCCACATCATTCACAAAATCCTCTAACAACTAACATATTTTTACTTGAGTGATTTTCTTATTTTGTTGTACTTAGCTCGATCCTTTAATTCATCACATTTATAACCATAAATTCAAAAAGTTAAATCATAACCTAATCTTGTAATTTGACATGTTGTCTTCTGAGTTTGCTGAGTAGGTATAGCTTAAGGGGTGGTTGAAGTTTGATTATTATTAAGTCCTTCTCTATTGTATTGATTTGTTAAAAAACTTCTAATAAATACTATAACATATTGTTTCTTAATTGTCAAAGCTTTTTGTCCTAGATGGATCTTTGCAAACTCTTTATATATCTAGCCACCATTTACTATTTTATGCCAAGTCATTCCTGACCATTAATTGATAAAACATATTGGTATAATCATTGACAAATTTACCTCTTTGTCTCACCATGTGGAGATTTATGCATAGCTAAAAAGGAAGGAAGTGCTTCTTCATGATATCTTAATTACTAATTGTAATTAGTTTCACCCTCATATGCTCTGTAAAATCTTTCTATAAAAAGCAATCAGTCATCTCACTAATGAACTTATCTACTTGTAAAGTTCCTGTGAAATTAGAAAATTGAATTCAAAAACAAAATCTTCACAATGTTTTTTCCTATTAAGAGTCTACCTCCATTGCATCTACCTTTAGAATGGGTTTAAGTAGTGGTTGGAGAACTTTGGTTAGTCTCTTCTTCCTCTCATTAGGGCTTTTCTACCAACCATCAAGTAAGCTCCACAATCTACCTTTACATGTTCTCTATCATGAGCTCCTGAACATTTCTCCCTTAAAAAGAAACCTTCTCATCTCCTCTTATCTAAAAACTTCTTACTTTGTGACCTTTTCATGTTTTTTCTATAACACACAGCAAAGCAAACATAATTTGTGATTGCCACAAATAACAAGCAATAAAACAGGTTGTTAGGTTTTTATATGAATAGGCACACTCAAAAGCACAACCAATATGACAATAGCAAGATAAAATAGATTAATAGCCAAAATATGGTAGAACACAAGATCCATAATTCATAGTTTTATTGTTGAGGCGAAAGCTTTATTACAGTTTGGTTTTTTAAAAGGTTACAACTTTTTAAATATGCCCATGAATCATTCAAACAAATTAGAAAACCAAAAATTAAGGAAAAAAGTTATAAAAGTTATAAATAAATTAGGAAAATAAAATCACTATTCTCAATACTTGATTTCCTAAATACAAAAAGAATAAAACCATCATAAAAAATATTTTATTAAACTAAATAATAACAACAATAATTTTTAAAAAAAATCCTAAAAATTCTCAAGCATCAACAATAGCCTTAGTGTGGCTGCGCATGCAACCCTGTGTGCTCTTCTACCTAGGGAAAGAACTGACAACCTTATACAATTGTCAACTAAAAATAATACTTGCCTAGAAAATCTATTTACACTAAGTAGGTATTTATTTGCTCGGAAAGTGGTTTTCTATAAATCACTTTTTAAATTTTTTTGTATTTGTTTGTCATTATAAATTACTTTCTAATTTTTTTTGTGTTTGTTTATCATTAGAAAAGTTGGTTAACAAAAAATATTTTGCAATCAAAGAAAAATTTGACTTAATTTCTAAAAAAATATTTTTCTTTTATTTTGAACAGAAAACATTTTCTAGAAGTTGTGAAAAAATTAGAAATATCATGTTACTTGATGATTATATCAAATTTGGTCCTCAAATTTTGTATTGATATATATTTTATTTGAATCTTTCTTTTCTAATTTCATCCCTTAAAATTTAATTTAATTTAATTTAATTTTTATATTAACTTTGGTCCTTATTTTTATGAATATTGCTATTTGATTTTCTCTTATTATTTTTTTATTGAAATTTTTTATCTATCAAATTTGGCCCTCATTCTTTTTATTCTTACTTATTTTATTTAAAATAATTTATGAAATTATAATTATAATTATTTTAATTTTATTATTTGTTAGATTTGATCTCTATTATTTTGAGTATTATTTATTTTATTTAAGACAATCGATGAAATTAGATTTTTTTCAATTTTATTCTTATCCAACTTTTTAATTTATAAGATTTGTTCTTTATTATTTTAATAAATTAAAAAAAATATTAATATGTTATTTTCTAACTTATTTTTCATAATATAATCAAATAATAAAAAGTATTTTTCAATCTATTTTTTATAAAACTATGAAATATTAAAAAATAATTTATTTTTTAAAAATTTACTTTTTAAAAACTATTTAAAAAAAAAACATTACTTTCAGCAAAGAAACGATGCTTAAGTTTAGACATCTTTGATCGTAGCTAGGACTTCCACATGCTCTACACTTTGGAAATAGAGGTACAGTCTCCCTTGTTTCGTTGCAAAAACAAAACAAAGCACACAACACTTTAAGTAAGAAGAAACTAGTGATTATTTAAAGAGAAAAATAAATATAAACAGAAAAGAAATATTTTAATTGAAAATATTTTTATTATTTTTTATAGATTATTATTTTTATTTTCTCTCTGTTTATTTCTTTAAAGTTAATAAAAAAATAATTAATAAGATATTACTAGTATTTTCTGAAAAACTATCCATTGAGCCAGTATTTAATTATCATCTTTTTTTCCTTCAAATTTATAATTAACTTATTAATAGTAGATTCTCAAGTTGCATAAACGCATTGTTTGAAGTTTATCTTATAAACAATTTTACTTATAATAGGGGGAAAAAAACATAGTTCGTGTATATCGATATATTTTCTCATAACTTCGTTTATTTCTTTCAGCTATATTAAGCAATGCTCCTGCAACACCTAGGGTAGTTCGATTTGATAGTTTGATAACTTATAAATAAATAAACGTGCTAAATATTGAAACTATATGCCACAATCTTCTTCAAAATTTATGGTTTGACATAGTTAGAAGCACATACGAAGACTTGGTCTAGAAATTCATAAAACAAATTCACGAGAAGTCCTTAAGATCGCCAGTAGGGCGGTATGCAATTCTATCGAGCGCTTCCAATATATCTTCGTGATGGATGCCATATTGGGTATCATAGCATAAACTCTTGGCTTTTGAGAGTGGTCGTAGGATAAAAGAATATAATGTGAATAATTTTATCCTTAGGCTATCAATTTTAAGGAGAGGAATGATGCACATGTTGTCTATATATATCTTGTATAAATGTACGTGTGCTATATGAATGTTTCTTTCCATATTTTGTGTGTGTGTGTGTGTGTTATTGTTTGTAATTGAATGTAATATCATGATATGTCTATTTAAATAGTATATTTTATTGTTTGAGTGAGAGTTCATGGTTGATGGAAATCAAAGGATTTCTTATCTTGAACCGTGATTTTATATTGCTGGTTTGATATGATAGTATATAGTTGTGTATTTGAATTAGAGATTGAGTGGGAAAATAATAAACTTTCATTTCTTTATTAAGCGGAAAGTGATTATTATTTATTCTGAAATTAGCACAAAGCATCAAGTATTTGTTGTGAGAATATTTTTGTGTAGTTGATATTATGTTATCAGTTAAAATAAAGCATGATAAGATTGTGATTTGGAATCACAAAATTTAATATATCTTAAGAGAGAAAAGACTATAAATTATTAAACTATTTATTGGTAAAAGCTATGGTGAGCCGATGGTAATCAATAAAAGGGATCATTGGACTTGATTGTCTGAACGTAGAATAACTCGTAATACGTTAGAAAGGAATATGGTAAGCTACATCCTAGTTGAATTTGAGATGCATCAAATTTCTCATTAGATTTTATAATTGCTCGAGAATAAACGTAACTAGAATTTCTTAAATCAAACTTAGAAAGTTTAATGGGTGATTTACACAATAAACGGTGACCAAACCTCAATATTATTCAACATTTCTAGGAGACGATGAAAACATTGAAAGAGCTTGTAATTGATGAGTGAGTTAATTAAAGGGGAACACATGCAAAAAGGAAAGTGTTAAAAAAGAGGACAAGTTCTAGTGAAAATTTCAACTTCCAAGTGTTAGGGAAATTTTGATTGTTCGTGGACTTCAAGAAAAGAATTTATAGGCCTTGAATG
Organism: Populus ilicifolia; assembly: GCA_015708895.1. Lineage (NCBI taxonomy): Eukaryota > Viridiplantae > Streptophyta > Magnoliopsida > Malpighiales > Salicaceae > Populus > Populus ilicifolia. The sequence goes on from SRLM01014271.1 coordinate 113,409, forward strand.
TAAAGCTAACTAGAGATTAAGTATTGATTGTGATTGGTTATTGGTAATATAAATGTTATTTTGTTAGCTTAGATTAATGAAGATTTTTTTATGATAGGGAAAAAAAATAATTTGTTTAAGATAGAAGTTTATTAGAATATTCTATATAATTATTTGATTAAGTTTAATTAATATAAAAGATAAGTCTTGATAAAGAAAAAAAAATTATTTGAAGATAATTTTATCGATATTTTTATAAAACACGTTAACAGTCTTTATCAACATGACAAACTAGAAAGTTTGAAGTTTATTATTGCCCTTGTTCCATAAAACATATATACAAGGAAAGTTAACTCTAAATAAAAAGTTATATGTAAGAGGAGAGTTTTAAAATGTAAAAACATTAATTATATTAAAACAATTATGCTAACCAGCTAAGTTTTACATAGAGTTTCGTAACACATACTCCTATCACATGAGGAGTGTGTAGAAACTTCTTGAAAAGAATTGGTTTCTAAAAAGTTGGAAAGCCTACAAACTTTTAGAAAGAGTTTTTATTTGAATTGTTAGTAACTAGATGTTTTAATTAGAATGATAATAGTTTGAAAATCATCATATATATTGGCAAGTTATTACAGTAAAGACATAACATGGTTTACTATCTCAACAACATAATATAGATATAAAAGGTTTATGGTCAAATATATTATTTTTGTAATCTTTTAAACTAATGAAAAATAGTTTATCCTAGGTTGGACTACTTTGAAAGGATTTTTTTTAAAAAAAAACTTTTAAAGAGTTCTTTGAAAGTTTTTTCTTTGTAACTTGAGCATTTAAGTTTCTTATATTTTTTATTTATTTTTTTATTAATAAGTGTTTGCAAATTCTTAACAAATCAATGATAAAATATATTTTATCATTGACATTTAGATTATTGATGGTTGTATAAACAATTTATTACTTTAAAATGATGAATAAGAGAATGGTTTGATACTATACTATTTCCAAAATCTGGCAATAAAATAGTGTTGACAAGAAAGTGGATGTGATACTGTTATCTGTTTTATTATTCTTTCATGTTGATGGTCATTGATGGTTGTATATGTTACAAAATCTAAATATTTTGTTTTGATAAAATACATTATTGACCATGAATTTAATGATCATGAGATTATAACATAATTCAAATAATCACAGAAGTATATATTCTAGTTGTCGGTTTCTTGTAATCTTCACCCTATTTTCAAAAATATTTCTCAAAAATAAAATTAAAAAATATTTTTTCAATACAATTCGTCTAATTCTTGACCATTTCATGATTTTTACCCTTTTGACCCTTGTTTTGGTCATATTTCTAATAATGTTTTTTTAAAATAAAAAAATTATAAAAATACAAAGATTTCTAGGGAAATGCATTACCAATACAATTCATGTTCATTTCCTAATTTTTGAACTTTCAACGAGTTTTCATAAAACTTGATTTTAACCCTAGTCTTTTGTAGCTCTTTTTATAATTTTGTTTTAAAATCAAGAAATTGCAAAAAATACAAAGATTTCTAAGAAATGCATTTTCAATGTCATTTGGCTAATTTTTTATCATTTCTTGATTTTTAACTATTTCAAAGAAAACCAAAAATTCAAGATAATCATATAGAAAACCTTCTTCCTATCATATGGTTGGGCTAAGTTTTTGTAGATTTAAGGTCGTGTTTGACAATATAAAATTTTACCAAAGAAAAAATTTGTTTATACAAAATTCACTCAATCATAGACTACAAACATGTTGTCCCATCACAAATCATGAGTAAATCATTCGATCATAGACCACAAATAAGTTACCAAAACATAAACCATAAGCATGTCTCTTGATTAGATATCATAGGCAGGTTAACTAAACACAAGCTACGAGTAGGTCACTCGGTCAGAAACTACAAGTAGGTTACCCGATCACAAAACATAAACAGGTTACCTAAGGCAGGTCATGACTTGAACATATATCATTCATGAAAAATCTTAGATATTTTTCACACAACAAGCAATTGCTTAAATATTAACACTATTTTAATTTGTTAATTTAAAAACTCCTAAATGTTTATTTTCCTCCTAACTAAGGAATAATTTCACACCATGTTCTTTTCTTTACTGGCTTACTTTCTAAAATCCCTTTAAAGACTATATATTATAAGTATTGTAAAAAGATGAGTAACTATTGTAATCAAATTTTATATCCCCTAATTTTATATATATATATATATAAGATCTTAAGCTTTAACATATCAAAATGATAGAAGAATTGTCAAATTGAAATATTATTGACAAGATAGACTAAAGCAAGATTTGATGGAAAGAATATTAAGTTTAAAATTTGTTTTGACCAAAATTATAAGATTTAATTAAGTTCAAGAGCTTAATTAAATTTTTATTGGATTTAATTAACTTAATTGAAGCAAAATTAAGTTTGAAAGTCAATTTGATCAAAATTTAAAGAATTAAATAAGTTCAAGGGCTTAATTAAACTTTTAATGGGTTTATTTAACTTATTTCAGGGCTTAATTTAAAGAAAATTAAGGTTGAAATTCAACTTGACCATAATTGGAAGACTCAATTAAGTTTAAAGGATTAATTAAACTTTTAATGGTTTTAATTAACTTAATTAAGGAATTAATTGAAGCAAAAATTAAGTTTATAAGTCAATTTCATCAAAACTGAAAGAATTAATTAAGTTTAATGAATTAATTAAACTTCTAATAGGTTGACTTTATAGAGAGTTAATTGAAGAAAAACTAAGTTTAGAGGCCTAATTTAAATCAATTTGTAATAATTAGAAGATCAAGGATTGAATTAAGACTATGAAGAACCAAATTTTGTGCAATCAGGGTTTAATTAAAAAAAATTAAAAAAATTCAAAGTCAAAGATTAAAATAAAAAAGATATGTGTATTTAGATAGTATAATTGATCAAACCAGGATTTAGTCTAAGACAAGTTGGAAGTTTGATAATTAATATGGATCAAATTGGATAATCCGAAAACTCAAGACTAATTTGTAAGAGGCATGCAAATTAAAGGTTTCCAATCAATATTTTTAAGGATGTGATTGCAAGAATTGAGAAGTTTCCAAGCTAATTGAGGATGTTTATACTAAAATTAAAAATATAGGGAATAAATTGAAAAAATTTTAAAATATAATTAAAAATCTTAATTTTTTTAGGGTTTATAATAGAAAACTTACCACTCAGATTTTAATGTAAAAAAAATAATGATGCATCGTTTGATGCTATTTTTCTTTTTCTTCAGCTTAGAAGACCGATCAAGAAGCCACCTTATAAAATTTCTCGTCAAGCAACCTCTAACCTAAATAAAAATTTGGACCCAAAACAGTTCATTTGTCATGGCCGATGAAAATCTCATTGCAACAATCAGCGAGTGGAAAGAAAACTAATTAAGTTCACAACGGTGTACGGTCATATGAACCCTGTGTGTGTGTGTGTGTCCGAGCAAGGATCAAATAAAGTTGACATTGGTGTATAGAGCTGTAAGGATCTAATTATTATACATTTACAACTGAAGAATCTTGAAGACCAAACAGGCCAGCGAGCAACAACTCCCCTGCTCTCCCCCCCCCCCCCNCCCTCTCTCTCTGTCTCTCTCACTCTCGAGATTCATATTTTACTGAGAAGGCACCAAAATAGCCAGCCCACGGGTCTTGAAGGTCGAGCTTATGCTGGGGAATCAGAAGACAGGTCAAAAGAATATGAAAACTTACAGCCTCGATACATAGATAAGATTAGTCCTCCTTGTTTAGTATGATACAGGCTTCATTCAAGATCTCTCGGTCGGTGCTGTCTTTTTCTTTTCTTAAAGGTTTCGGTCGGTGCTGTCTTTTTCTTTTCTTAAAGGTTTTCTTCTTCATGTACGTACTACCTATATAATATTGCTTGAACTTTGATATAGCTAGCACTTACTTATCTCAAGTTAGTACACCGAGTTCGAGAACATGGTCAAGTTTACAACTCTCACTGTCTGTGTTTCTGTGCTTTTCTTCCTCCATTTGATGTTTTTTGTTCGCGGGAAAGATGATACCAATCAACTGCTGGTGGGCAATGGAGATTCTGCTCATATGGTCAGTGCTTGATATTTCATTATTATTTTCTTCTGCCAAACCTAGCCCTTAATGTTTTTTTTCCTTTGTTTTACACTACCCTATTGAATCCATTACTGATACAAGGTCTTATTTCTTATTTGAATTAGCAAAAGCTTAATTTTCAGATTTGTGTGGTTTCCTTTAATTATTTTGAAATGATGATACAGGGAAGAGCAGATCATGAGTGTAGAGGCAAGGAGAGGGGAAAGTGCAAGAAATTAGGAGATGAAAAGTCAGAAGAGACTCTTTACGAGAACGAGGACTACATATACACTCAATCTAATCCTTAGATCATAGTTATTCTCTTTCATGTAATATTGTAATTTGTGAATTTTCTGTTAATTCAATTAATAATGAAGCCTTGGTATTAAGCTAGCTAGAGTATGATCGAACATAAAATATTTGAGTCTTTTCATTAGCAAATGTCTTTCATTCTATCCTTTCTGTTTATTCGTTAGCGAATCTCTTGAGCGAATAATGCCCTATGCAGAACTATTTTCCAATTTGGTTCAACTAGGTATTAGTATTTCCATTTCTTTAGAAAGCTAACTTCGAATCTCCTTTTGTAATATATAAAAAAAAATGAATTTATAATTCCAATATTGAGATTAATTTCCCGGTTCTCCTTTTTTCTTTTTTATATTTAGGCTTTGTAAATATCCTGTTTTTTCTTTGGGAGATCATAATGAGTCACTATTTTTTACTTAATATTTTGATATTCAGTAAAAAAGCTTAAATCCATGACAGGATAATAACCAAGTAAATATAAAACTAACAAGTTACCAAACTCAATATATTTAAATTCAGTTATATGTTGAACTCAAGTTAACGTGAGTATAAAAAGTTGCCAGACTTGAAATATTTTGATTCAATTATGTGCTGAGTTCAAATTAACGAGGATTTGACAAGTTGTCAATGAGGATTTGACAAGTTGTCAAGCTCAACGTACTTGCATTTAGTTATATGTTGTGCTAAAAACAACTTGGGTTTGGCAACTTAGTAGATCCAATATTATTAAACTCAACTATGTGCTGGGCATATTGAACCTAAAGGAATATGGATTTGGCAAGTTTTCACACTCAACATACTTGGATTCATTTATATACTAAGTTTAAAGCAATACAAGTTTAGAAACTACCTGACTTGTTTCTCTTAGACCTGACTACACACCAAAATCAAATGGTTTAAAGGTTATTAAGATTCATATTGGAACAATAAGTTTATGTTTTAAGACTATTAACATGAACTATTCATATCAGGAATAATCATTTCCCTGCATCTATAAATGTATAAAAAGTCTTTTAATTAGAAAACTATCATATTTTCATCTCATTAATGATATATAAGAGATATTTATTTCTTATTAATACTATCAGGAAAAAATAATTTTTTGGTCTCTCCACTCTATCAAAACAACAGGTTCAATAATTATAAATACTTCTTGAACCATCATGTAAAAGGTTTATATTTTTTACTTTATAAGCATTCATATCTTAACTCTTAGAATATTAATCATGCAAGGACAAACACTTTTGTTCTTAAAATTTAAAGTTTTTGTTATTTATTATCTTCTTCCTTTTAAATCACTAACTTTATCATTAAATAATCTCTAAACCAACCAAAAGAACTGTTTTGAAGGAGTTATGATTTCTACCATTGATCATAGACTTCTTAGACTATAAAAAAAGAAATATTGATATGAACATGCGATTAACTAATATTCAAATATCAATAACATTAATTATAAGCATAACAGATTTTATTACATCATCATCAATTATAATATAGAATATAATACTAAAGCAAATGATCATAGGTAAGAAAACATGTCCATGGCTAGGGAATGTAAAGAACATGGAATCCATACTTCTAAAGAAATCATGTTGCAAATGGTTCATTGAATCTATGGCTAGAAGGAGCTTTTCCTGGCTTATGTTACTAACTAGCAAGAGAATATATAGAAAAATTTGATGATTCCTAGCATAGTATTGGAGCTATAGTCAAATCCTAGCTAGGAAGCAAATAATAAAATACTTGAATTAAAAATAGAAAAAAAAAACCATCCAAGAGGAGACCAAAGCACCAATACATAACGTAAATTACTCAGTGCAGAGATGTGAACAAACATCAAACTTTTAGGGTTCAAACATATTTTTTAAAAGGCACTTTCCAACGCATTATGAAACATTGTTTACAATCTCTAGTAATCATCAATGTCGTCGGAGCTCAACCTAGCGCATTACAAGCTACTACATGTCCTTTCGAGACATTGATCATCATCACTTGTACAATTGTACTCTCCACTATACAAAAGGTAGCCGTTGCTGTTAATTTAGGGTTATCTTTTGTTGTTGCATCGATTGACAACGAACACTCAACTCTTTGTCAAGCCTGAAATCTGGGGCGAAGCATTTGCACAATCTAAAACAACTGTGAGGCAATACAATAACAAGTTAGGCTTTTGCTATATATATATATATATATTCCTTATTGCCCGTAGGTAGTTAAACCATTACTTAAATCTCATTTGAATTTTTCGTAACTCAATGTAATATGCTAGCACAAATAATATTGGAAATAGAGTCTTAAAACAAAAGCTGAAAGATATTGCGTAATCAATATGTAAAATCTTAAAATTTGATATAGATTTGCAAAGTAAAATGATCATTTTTCAAATAATATTGTAATTTTATTTTGGGTATTTTGTAATTAGCAAGTAGACTAGAGGGCAACTTAGTGTTTTAAAATGTTAAAATTTATTAAAAAAAAATAAGTTGTTGCCAAGTGTGTGACATGAATCATTTATGAGGCACCCATGTTTTTTAGCCAATAAATATTACATCATCTCCTGATAATTACAATAATTACAATAGCCAACTATTGTGTCATTCGAAGTGTCTGAGTAGTGAAGCATCCAATAGGGTGGCATGTTAGTAGTTCGTAGTGGTTTGATGATGGTTGATTTTTTTCCTTTTTTTTCTCTTTTTTTTAAGATACACATTACCCCAACCATAGTTTTGAAATCCAACTCAGTCAAGTGATTAGGTCGCGGGTCAGATGAGTTAATCCAGGTTAAGTGGGGTCACCTTTAAAAAATATCTAATTAGTTATAATGCAACACTTACATAAATTAAATTTAAATTTTAAACCAACAACATTAATTTAATTCAATATCCAAAACACAAACCAAATATAAATTCTAAAATATTTAAAACAAAACATCCAATAACATAAATTCTAAAATATTTAAAACAAAACTTCCAACAATATAAATTCTAAATCAATAACATATTCACTGTTGTTGAATGAACACATTAAGTTCTTTTGTGTCCATAAGAGCAAAATTTGGATCAAATGTCGATGGAATTAAGTCAATCTCATCAATACCTATTAAATCATCAACATGCTCCTTTGAAACTTCATCAGCATAGTTATCGTCAATGTCATGAACATTTATGACATCTATATTTCAAACACAATTAAGAAATAAATATTATGTGTTAAACAATACTTTATTTTAAATAATATTTATCACTAAATAATCAATCATTGATTGTTATCATTTAAAGTATCTCATATGGTCATAGTTGATAGAGCTTGGTAAAAACTCTCTGCTTCTTCAGTTGTCAAAATTGACGGGTCATCTTCTACTATCTAATTTTCAATGTCACAAATTATCTCAACATTAATTGGATCGTAAATTCATCTTTTCCAATAATTCCTATATATTAAAAGTGAAGGTAAACACAATACAAGTACAAATAATGCTATTAAATAAGATAAACTAATATTTAAGGAATTACAAAAAAGAAAAATACTTTTGTTTCAATCTTATATTACAGTGGCTGTAACTAAAATTATTAAGCCTTTGGTGCTCCAATCTATCTCTTCTTGGAGTGAATATGTTTAAATATACTCCAATTTCTCTCACATCTCGAAGAACTACAAGTTTGGCTTAACATTTGTATGGTTAACTATTGTAGATTTGGGGTATTAGTTCCATATGTCATCCACCATTCATCTATATAAAATATAATGAGTATAAGAGTATGTAAAATAATATTTTGAAATATAAAAATTATATACCTAGAGACATAAAGGTGTGATTATTTATTGCAAACGCTCGACCAAAGTCATGTTCAGCATTCCTAAATAACTTCATCTCACTTGTAATCTTACTTTACAATGGTAGATTTCCATGTGCATACTTCTCAAGAACATCTAGAAGTCCATAAATGGTGCTCATATGTTTATCCATTATAGTTGCATCATATTGAAATCAAGGATTCAACTAAAATATCGTTGCATAAAGATTTTTATATAGTTTCCCATCGATTATGGATAATGTTTATGAAAGATTTCACTCTAACCTTTCTCTTTTGAAATCTCCTCATCATTTTTTCCTTTGCATTATGAATAGCATCATACAAATATCTCATCAAAAGTCTATCATCACTATTAACCATTTGTAGAACTCGAACTAAAGGTTCATTCATTCGCACAATTATTGCATATTCTTCTCAAAACAGAGAGTCTAGCACTCTTAACAAACTTTTTTCCTTTACTATTTTTAGCATAAGCAAATAAGACTTATTTCTTAGATGTCACTGTAGCTCTCAACTCATCTTTATGAGCTAAAATTCTTTAATTTGCAAAAGCAAAAGCAAAACAGACGAACAAACACACTCTACAACTTGCAAACTAGCATATCAAAATCTCTGCAACTTATGTTTTCTTAAATCCCTAGTCAACTATAAAATTAAACAAAACTAGTTTCCACATAAATATCACCTCATATGAGCATGGATTATCTATTTTTAACTGTTAACTAGCATAAACATTATTAGTCAAAAAAATTTAGCTGTTCATAATTCTTAGAATAGTTTCAATCTCTAGCTATAACAGTTCTTAGAACAAAACTAGATCCTTAGAGCAAAAGGATTGACTCACGTTACTATCTAAATTATCAATAGTTTTCTCTTCTCAATCAACATTATAGATTATCCTAGCTAGTTCCAAAAATAAATGTATTGATTAAAACTAGTGTATTGAACAAAACTAGTTTCCTAATCCATTTTCTATACTTCCTAATAGAAAAGGATTTATTACATTGTAGAAAAGATAATAACAGAGAAACATACTTGAGGTTGAGATGATTGGGCTGCAAGTGAATCAATACGAGTGAATTAGACAACAACAAATCAAAGGCAGAACTACAAGTTCAAAAAACAACCAAGAATAAAGAAAAGAAGAGTGAAAGGAGATTCGTGAATAGAAATAAGAGTCTAAACTTTTTCACAGCGATCAAGATGTCTTTTGCTCTTTTACTCCTTAGCAATTGAAATTGGTCTTTTGTTGATTAGGTTTTGCTCTATGATCAATGTGTCCCCAATTCTACTTTGTTGTTCTTGATCGTTTTGGCCTTTTAAAAGGCCAAAACAATATTGTTTAATGTCTATTAATATTTTTTTAAAAAAAAGCTAGGTCTTAACCAAGTTTGACCGAGTGGCCCGAGACCTAGGTTGAACAGCATGGTTGACTAGGTTTCACTAGGCCAACTCCTAAGCATGTTTTTACCTCTACCCGGACCAGTCCTAAGCCTAGGTCGGTCAAGTTCTAGGTCAACCCGCCAGACCTGGTCGGGTTTTAAAACTATACCCATTTTGTTTATTCTTTTTATTGCTCTTTTATATATATATATATATATATCCTTTTCTTGATGAAATTTTTTTTTAATTTCATCCCTCATTATATTATTTCTCTTTATTTTTATGTCAGATTTGGTTCTTATTTTTTAATATTTTATCTGCTTTGGTTCCTTTTTTAAAATGAGTTTTTTTTTTAATTTCAACTTTTAATATTTGATTTGTTGAAAATTAAGCTCACAGTATTTTTTTTTTGTACAATGATCTAGATCTCATGATTTAGATCACAGACATAAAATGTTAATCCATATTGGTATTGATCTTTTTTTTAATCGTTTTTACACCAATTTCTTTTTTGATTTTAGAATTCAATATTGAATTTATTAAAAATTAAGCTTCTTTAATTTTTTATGTTTTCTTTATATAAGGATAGCATAGCCTCACAACCCAAGTCATGAGTTTGTCTTGTTAACTCAAAATGGCTTGGTGATTTTACATCATTTTATTTTTTTAATTAAATTTAATCCTTATTATTTTAATTATTTTTTTTGCTTTGGATCCTTCTTTAAAATTGATTGTTTTTTTCAATTTCATCATTTAACATTGTATTAGTTGAAAATTAACCTTTTTAATTTTATTTTATTTTTTTTATGTGGTGATCTTGACCTCTTAATCTGCATATCACTAGTATAAATGTTAAGTCGAATTACCATCAAATTTTTTAATCCTTTTTACATAATTTTTTTTTTGATTTTATCCTTCAAAACTAAGTTTGTTAAAGATAAAGCTTCTTTATTTTATTTTATTTTTAGTTTTATTTCTATGAGGATGGTTTGGCCTCGCAACTTGGGTCATTGATTTGAAATACTTACTCAAATTGATTCAGGGTTTTTATATCATTGTATTTTTATGTCAAAAATGTTTATCATTTTTTTATTGCCTTTTTTATCCTTTTTTAAAAGTGATTTTCTTTTTTAAATTTCATCCTTTAACATTGAATGATTAAGGATTAGGTTTCATAATTTATTTTTATACAGTGATTATAGTCTTATGATCCAGCTTATAGATATGAAATGTTAACCTAGATTCATATCAATTTTTTTTTTAACCTTGAATATTGAGCTTATTAAATATTAAGCTCTTTATTTTATTTTATTTTATTTATATATAAGGATGATCTAGCCTCAGATATAGGTCATAAGTTTACCATACTAATTCAGATTAGTTTAAAGTTTTATTTTTTTATTTAAAAAAAATATTCTTCAATATTATGTTATTTTCAATTATATATCTTCATCACTTTTTTTATTTAAATTCAAAACATTTATCATTATTATTTTCTCATATAATTAAATTAAGTTATCTTATTAAACCTATTCTATAACTTGAATTGCTAAAATTATTTTCCTTTAAGACACTTTAACAATATTATTTTTTAAAGTTTAGAAAAATCAACTTATCTCACGACAAAACAGGTGCCACCTATCTAATTACTAGTTATACGTGTTATAATATTATGTGCTTCGTTTCTAGAGTATAACCGATAGAGTTTCTAATAAAAAGGAGATGGCCGAAAGCATATTTACATTGAAAGAAGGCTAGAGTTTGTATTTGATTCTACAGAATATGAGGAACTAAAGCATGATTGATCTCAAAAGAACAGAGATCTATAATTGATTTCTACACTTTTTACGTTGAGTAGAGTGTCCGTTTAGATAAATAAATAAAGTTCTTCGTTGATTAGGGTTTTTCTGTCCCGATAAATACATTGATTAAAAGGTTTCTAGGACATGCACGTGTACAACTGCATGGGCTGAAATATAACCCCCGTTGACAAATATCCAGATTAAGAGGTTTAAAGGACTTGTATGAGACCCAAGAAAAGAAGACTTAATATGTGTATAATCAAATCAAATTATCGTATCGTATCCTAGAATGTATGTTTAAGAGTGTTTAATAATTGATTTAGGGGCGGAGACAACTGGATTAACAAATAAATACGGAAGTTAGAAGTTGCTGGATAAGTAAGCAGCCAAGATGTGACAGATTCAGAAGAACAGTCTTCGAAAGGACATGAAATTTGGATCGCAAACAGAACTCATTGTAACTCATACTTAACAAAAATGATTGCATTATATTATAGTATTATACACGGTTCATGGACATGCAACTCGTGGAATTATAACAGAATGCTTAACTACTCGCAGACATTGATTGGAGGAATAGCTAATACGCAAATCCCTCCCTAGTCCCTCACCATCAGGGCTTAAACTGGATGCTTCTATTGGGATGAAAACTTACAGCAACGTGGCTTAGTTGGCGGCATGATAAAAATTCAGAATGAAGGAGAAACATTTTTGGCCAACTTCCGGACAAACACAGAACAGGTATTCCGCATTGATGTCTTCATCACAGATCTCCACACTGGAGGTATTGGCTCCCCCATGAACTAGGAACTAAGAACATCAAATAACATGTTCATCAAGCTCCATCTTTGGGATGCGGAAACTTGCAATCAAGAGTCTCAAATGAGCTGAATCTCTACTCTAAATCTGCAAGGATTCAATGAATGAATCAGCATCACAAGGAAGTATCCTAAAGGTAAGTAGAATCAGAGGTGATGTGATGTGGTGGAGAAGAAATGATGATCATTTGTCTTTCCACGGCATTGTATCATCACATTTGGTTCTAACAAACATATCTAAGTAGAAACATCCACAGAACTTCTCACTCAAGAGGTGGATAGCCTTGCAAGCAGACTCAATTTCATGGAAGCATGTTGATATACAAATTAGAAGATTCACATGTTTTTGTGTGCCAGCCAGATTATCAAAGATGATTGTGCTTCTAAATGGTACTGTATGCAGTTTCTTCAAAATCACGTTGCTATTGTGGGATCTACAGCTAAAATATCATCACAAGAAAATCCATAAACTTACTTATAATGCAAAGGGTAGTGTGTTGCTGGTGATTCTATAGTTGAAGAGAGAGCAGAATAAGAGATAAAATACAGCTGATCTGAAGTGACCAGTTATGCGCTTAGATACTTTAGAAGCCTATGATACTAGATTAACTTGGTGGTGAATGCTTATCTAAAAGGCCTTACAATCACTTATGGATGAGAATCTAGGAGTGCAAAGGAACTCAAAGCTACTCTTCTTAAAAAAATCCAGGGTGTACTTTGCTTCGTTCAGTTTAGAATCTAGTCTTGTCTATATCTCCTCTTAGCAGACCAGAGGCTGAAGATTGTTCACCACAGATGGTTGACAGGAGAACCTCTAAGGGAAGCATGTGTGTGAAGCAGCAAGCATAGATGTTTCTAGAAACCTATTTCAAAGTTTTGAACCTGGAAAGCTCAAGTTGAGAATTATAAGATGCTTTAGGATTCTCATAAGTATCACTATAGGCTAATTCAGCAGAATGTTTGGTACTTTCTGGTAAAAGCTTCTAACACAAGCTAGTTCTGATGGCTTGAATTGTATGCTTATCTTTAAGGAATTAAGATCTCTTGAAAATAAAATTATATAATTTTTAACTAATGCACTCCAGGAGTTCTGTGAACAACACCACTCTCTCAGCTAGCACTCCTAGAGAACATATCATTCAGAGCAAGTTTAAGAAAGCAACACGAGTCATGAAGCACAGCCAGCATTCAAACCTAATTCTTAAGGTCTTACCAGTCAGCTTTTATTTGGCGATTTTCATCATCATAGGAATTTTACTCATGTTCCGCCACCTAATCTGAGGTTGATATAAGATAACCAAGAATACCTGTGAATATATTTATATAGCTGGAGAGCTACAGACAGTATTTGGTGTAATCTATATGCAGTCTCTTGGCTGAATATACAATCTTCCTGTCCTGCACTCACCTCTCTTGCAGCTCTGAATGTTTGTGGGGAATATCATTAAGAAGCGTGCTGTTCATTGTATAGATAATCCCTCACAAGTCACTTGACTATCCCTGTTTTATGGTAATTCCACAAGGCATTTAATGCTTTATTAAAGAACAGTGTACACAAAGTTGCTGATCTCACTTGTTAAAACACTTGGGTCATGTACCATCAATGGTCTGTTCAGGCTGTTCCACTAGAAAAAGATGAGAGAGGGATGGAGGGATGGATGAAGGGGGTAAGTGATCGATGAAGTTAAGATCCTAATTGTAAAAATAAATCAGCAATCCATACTTCATACTTACGCAACTCCTACTCTGTGTCATCTGATCTAGTCTCACACATTATACACTTCTGTATCAAAGTAGAAAAAACCAAGAGAAAGGTGCAAAACACAGGAATATTTACTTACTCGAGTTAAGCTGTTCCTGTTATCAACCTTTCCTGTTGATCTAACTTTTTCACCTTCATAATGCCAAAGAGGACTTGGAAACTGAAGAATGCACAAAAGATGGATGCCGCAATGGCTGGTACCTATCAAAGATAACACAATCAAACAAATGATTGGATGAAAATCAAGAAGAAAGATGCAAAATGATGCATAGCAAACATAAATTAGAGCTGGTGGCTTACTCGAATGGAATTGAGATATAAAATAGTTGCAAGGTTTACTAGACTTCCAACAGCTACAGCCTGTTGATTGATCAAAGAGAATGTTACAAAGAGAACACATCCAGATCCGCACCAAAGCACATTAAGTAAAGTATTTCTATTTCTGACATATAGAGGAAAATAACCAAACAATACATATTACGCATACAAGTATGCTCCTCATGTTTCAACTATACATGAGGTGGCAAGCCTGACAGCTCCTAGAATACTAGACATGCTAACATGCCATATATGCACACGATCATAAATTTAGATTTTTTACAAGACATTCAACATTTAAGTTTCCTGGATGCAGAAGCAGCAATGATGGAGAAAATGTTAACGATGATAATCTTGTTCAAGCTTCTTCATAAAAAAAAACATACCCAAGGTGAATCTTGTTAAATTCTTCTATCCCTATTTATAAAAAGTTTGACATGACTGGAAAAATGTGTCATGTCCTGAAGTGAACTTGCAAATTACAACAGAAGTTTACTCCGAATATGCCAAAAAATGACTAGTACAATCTGTGATCAAGAGGAAAATATAGCATTGCACTCCATGGGACCTACAAGAAAGATAAACCAGAATATGACAAGATTGACATTATGAAGTCCTAAGATAGATAAACTCACACTCCCTACTGTCTTCTGGACAGCTGCAACACGCTGGAATGCCCTCTCAGCCTCCAGGGTTCGAACTCGGAGCTTCAAATCACCTTGCTCCTGCAATGCAGTGTTGATTGCTAAGTAACATGTCAAAGACATGATGTCAAAGACATGGATCCACAGATCTACTATAAAGCACTAGAATTATTTAGAACACTCAAATTAAAAGACACCAGGGATTCCTGAATCCTACCAATCGTTGGATAGTATCAGCAAGCTTTTGAACTCTATCAGCCTGTCTAAATAAGTTATAGAATGCACGAGACTGCCTGTCCCACCTTTTTCTAAAGTCCTGAAACATTTACAGGATTGGTTATGAAAATGAGACTTACTATTATGTCCAAAATCAAGGTTAGATCAGATTAAGATGGTCCTATTTTATCTTCAAGAGAACTCAATAAATAAAATCTCTACCTTCAAGAGAACTTCAACACCAGCTTCGCGAAACTTCAGCAGCTCAAGTGCATAACTGAAATATATCGCATGCAGGACAAGTTAGACATATAATTTACATAGCCAACCTAATTTCAGAAATCTCCAGAGAATGTTAAAAAACCTGTAACAGCAGCAAAACACACTCACGGTTTTGCAATCTCTGTAATATCAAACCGAGGGTCAAGGCCTTTCCCAATGCCATCCAATACTGCAGAGAATAATTTCCTTGTCTAAGGTTAATGTTGCGCATAGCATTTCATAACAATGACCCCTCCAAACTAAAGTAGTTCACCTGAAAATGCTCTCACAACAAATGTAAAAGTGGCAGGAAAACGGAAAGGTTGATCTGCTGCAATGGATAATAAATCTTCCCCTGTTAAGAGAACATAACCACATGAAATGCAGTTATCTAAATATTCACAGAAATCATGTGAAAGCTATACAATTTGCAAAATCTTATCATAATTAGATAATTTGCACAATATGCTGGGCCATTAAGTTCAATAATGGGATAAGGCTAAGCCATAACAAGACTTGAACTTAAGTATAACAGATTGCGAAATAAACTCATCTCAGCTAAACCTCAATCCAAAACTTGCTGGGGAGGGCCACAAGGATCCATATCCTAAGATTGAGAAATAAAAACTGGAAAGTAAAATGAACAAGGACAACTTTAACGGTGGAGTGTTAGTGACTAATAGACACTCATTTATGGTATGCATATGTTACAATAGTGGCTTTTATGCAGATGCCAAAAGAAGGTGAAACGGTCTCACCTCTTGCTATTTAGAAACAAATTGCACTATAAATTAAATCTAGAAAAGTGTGAAACCTCATATATATATAGAAACACACTGAAGGAGTTACCTATTGCAGCCAGCCGTTGCTTCTTTTTCTCCATTTTTTCATCCTTGCTCAATGGCTTTTTAAAGCCGAGTTGTGCTGTTTCCATTTCTCTCTCTCTTCTTTGAGCAGCAAGACGCTCTTCAAAACTGCAAAAGTTTGAAATTGGAATTTTGAGGTTATAAGAGGTTGAACAAAGCAAAATGCATCACTTATTAGATGATCCAAAGGTAGTTTCAACATTCCCACTTTGGTCCAATGTGCAAGTCAAGACATCAGTACATTGTCTGGCTTTTCTATATCATGGTATACATGTTATTCAAAATGAATGCCAGCTTATCTCCTTGGTCTTTAGTAATGACTATTCCTGGCTCTTCTTCTTCAGAAAATGCCTCAATCTTCAGAACCTCTCTTTCAATCTTTCAATTCAATCTCAACCTTGAGACCTTGAAGTAAGAGCATGATTGAGTGGTTATGTCATCTTCCTCCAAATGAGACAATTGTCTGTCATTTACACTCAGATCTCTGATTTTGTTCATACCTGTTGAGCATCTAAACCTCAATAACAGTAAAGGCAGGAGCAATACTTTAATTAAGATCCTCTTTCCTTGTTCAATCTGGCTAGAGACTAACCCTTGATCTATCAAAACTGCCAGCCCAATTCCCTTCCTCTGTTGGGCAGTTGAGGCTCAAACCTAAATTATCATTATTATTCATGTTCATTTTCATTGGGAATTATGATGGTATGACAAATTTGAGCAGAATTCCTTCCTATCAAGCACAACTTTCAAATGATCCCAATGAATATTCTGTTTTGCATCTAAAAGCGTCTACAATTAGTAACAGCCTTGTCCGTCCCTCGTATTTATTTTTTGACTTCGAGATTGTTCCAAATTCTACCCAAACCAGCAGTAGAGGATTAGTCAAATCTGGCCAATGTCTAATGCTGAAACAATAATAAAGATGGTGATGACAATAAAAGCAAGAACCCAAACAGTTATCCCTTTCTTTCAAAGAACCTTTTGAGAAAGAATAGTGCAGTTCGTCTGACAGCTGTCATGTCTCCAGTAGGCACAAGAACACCCATTTGGATCATTGCCTCAAGGACCTGCACTAGCATAGAAAAGCATCAGACCATGTGAACTAAGACATTTTAAGTTCGTATAACAAGATTAAGGACACCTAGACATGGCCATGAGCCGCCACCCTTAAGCACAATCACCTTATCCGGATCCTTTTCATAAATTCCATAGAATGCTTCCAGCAACCCTTCTCGAATGTTTGGACTGATACTGCAGTATATGAAGACAAAGGACAGTCATAATACAAAACTTGATAATGGACTTGTTTGGCATACTGATTGCAGATAGCCAGCAGAGGATCAGACAGTACCTTCCCATCATTCCAAAATCATAAAAGATCAACCTTCCTCCATTGACATCATCAACAGCAATATTTCCTGGATGCTGCACAGAAAGAAACAAGACTTGATCTCATACTTGTGAACTTTAGATGTCAGTAAGGAATCATGATATGAAAGGACCACATCTTCCTCATCTCCAAAAGGAAAAATAATCATAAAAAGATTGTAGGAAGACTTTGAAGACAGTGCCCTACCTATGAACACATATCCAAAGCTGCTTGATTAGCACAGACCAGAATATGGAGGGGAAGGGTATCAAACCAAATAATTCATTCAATTCATATATTCCAGAATCCAGATATGATCCAAACTTTCCTTTACTGTTCAAAAGGACAACTTCTTTTTCCATTTATTGGGCTGGAAATTTATTGGCACAACCAGAGGAATGTAGCTTCAAATATTTAAGAAGCACATGTCAAAGGCTACGTTCACTTTTGATATTTACCACTCTCTTCTTTTAGGCTTCAGCTTAAGTTCAATGACTTCTCCCTGTCCCACTTTCTTTGAGATTAGATTGTGAAATCAATTTTTAATTCTAGGTATCTCGGACTCCATATTTCAAATACAGGCTGGTCTACACGTAGGATGCACTAAACCAAAACAAGTCCATTTCATGATTCAACTAGAGAAGTTATCCAAATTCATACAACATTTAAAATATACTGATGTGCTTATTTTGAATTTAAGGAAAAAATGCATGGTCGAAGAAACTGTGATAATTAAAGTACTCTAAATTCCTATCAGCATCAAGTAAGGTAACCTTTAATACACTGTGCAGTTGGAAATTAAAAAGAAAAATAAAGGTTCTGTCTTCAGATGATGAATCAAGCATCACCTACAGACATTTCAAAACAATAATAAATAGGATTGCTATGTAAAGTTTCTCGTGAAAAATGCAATTTCAGATCAGTGCATGTAAATCACACCTCAAGATGTGGAGGAATATGATCAACCATGCCTTCATTTAAGCCATCTAAAACACTTGCACCGTCAACATCTCCAGCAGAATTTTCTAGATCTTTTTTTTTTTTTTTAATTTATGAAGCCTTCCAATAAAGGCCTAACAAGCCCGTGAACTACTTTCTGTTTATCTCCATATAAAAGTAAAATAAGCTCAAAATAAATGTTCACTTTCTCAAACAATTTTGACATATTGAGAATCCCAAATAGCAAACATTTCAGGCACCACCAAAAACTGGAAGTGGCAATAAAACTCACAGGGTCAGCATGGAAGAATCCATGAGATAGAATTTGTTCCAAATAAGATTCGACCGCATATCTGCCCAATCTGCAGGACATTATAAAAGATGACAATCATTTCAGCTGGGTAGCATGTGACATGATTTCACCAGGCTCAATAACAGGAGATTATCTTAACCTTTTGCGATCAACACCCAGTTGATCTAATGCTTGAATTTTGTTTATTTTGATCCCTGGGACATATTCCATTGTCAGAACCTGCATTCAGATAAATAAATAAAAGAGCAAGCGGTTACAAGTAACTTTAGAGATAATGTTTTTCTAAGAAGAAAAAAAATTAAGTTCATGATTACTAATAGGAACCTGCGGCGTGGTGTATTCCCAATATATTGCTGGGACTTTAACATACTCCATCTCTTTGAAATTACTGGCAAACAGTTCTGCATTAGAAGCTTCCATAGTATAATCAATCTCCTGAATATGTCAAATATTATTAGCCATTGCAATTATAAAATGGTAATCTGAAAATTGAACTAGAATGCAGCTACATAATAATTAAGGTCAGTGACCACTTAGACATTAAGGCCTGCAAGTTAAATCACAATTAAAGTCTAGAACTTAAATTCACAATTTTATTGAATTTCCCTAAAACACAACGAATTAATCTAGAAAGGCATTTCATTTTTATGTGATTGCATATGTTAATTCTCTGTGATATCCTAGCTTCAAAAGTTTGAAACATTTCCAATTCATCAGCACTTTTTTTGGTGCAAGTACCAATCAACTTGAAGTCCTCACGGTATTTGTTTTCATTTTGCAACAACCATGTGCATCTGGCTATGTTGCACTACCATTGAAATATTCCTACGGATTGCCATAACTAAAGTTGTACTCAATAATACCTTTTTGGCTTCACCTAGCATAAAAGCAACTACGCAAATTATGTTCTCTATGTTCTGTTAGAGCTCATTTATGTGGTTAAATCATAGGCTGCCATGTCTTTTGACGTGGGGTGCAAATTTCATAATTTTGGACATAATTATTGTTATTGTAATATTTATTTAATTGTTTATGTTTTCTAGAATTCGTTACCTATATTTGATTAGACAATTGGTTTATTAGAAAATTAGTGGTAGCTCTAGAATTCCATTTTTTTATTATTATTATTTTGCTTTACTATTAAGTTCTATTAGGGTTTTCTAGTTTTTTTGTTTAAAGAGTTGTATTAGCCTTTTGACACTAAGAATTAATGGATAAAAATTATGTTATTTTACAGATCTGTTGTGTTTTCTTTTTAAGGATTTTTTAGAACAAACAAACAAACATATCCATTTGAATCTTTGATCAGTCATTTCATGAGGCCTTTCTGCTATCTTACTGCTCATCCATGTCAAACATCCTGACTTTAATAGAGTAAAGATTGTGAAATTTTTGTTTCATGAGCATCCTAATGCCCATTTAATTTGCAACTTTATTATAGCCATGTCTTTTATTACAACCACAACCAATATTGTAGAGGGAACGCTGTCCTAGTGCTCGTTTCATTTGCAACTTTATCATTGTAAGAAAAATTCATAAAAAACCTCAAATGAGTGAACTTACCACACCAACTTAACTGAAAAACATTAATTATTGCAAACAGAAAAAAGGACCTGGGAAATTGGAGAGAGTAAAAGAGTAAATGCCACTTGTATCTTTCCAAGCAACCAATAAGATGAGCCCATAAAGGCAATATTGTTACCTGGTACAAGACGTTTGCACATTCATCATATATTGCAACCCAGTCCCTCTTTGCACCATCTGACTTTGGGTCAACCTTTTGAAGATATTCAGCTATTACCTGGAAAAAATCATCAACTTTTCAATGCTCCGTATATCTCAAGACTCATGGCCTCACCAAAAGTGAAGTATGTAAATAATTTCTTAAGTATAATGGAAACTAACCCTCAGGTTTTTTAGGTCAATATCAAAAAGATCCTTGAGACCGGGTCTTTGGACTTTAATCACAACTTCCTGTCCCTTCAATCTTGCACGGTGAACTTGGCCTACATTAAGAAACAGAGGGAGAGAAAAAGGAAAGGAAAGAAATTGCAACGTCACAGAAATGGTTGAGGAATGTTAATCAGCAAATTGCAAGTGTTTCCCCATCAAAAACCAACCAACATGAAGAAAAGATTACCAAGACTTGCAGCAGCTATGGGTTCGGAGTCAAACTGATCAAAGATATCATCCACTGGAGCTCCAAGCTCTTCCTCAACTATAGAAACAGCAGTCTCTGATGGAAATGGAGGAACTTGATCCTGCAAGAATACATCTATTTAAACCATCCCAAACAAATCATGAACTCCAAAGGAGGAAGAGGTAGACTATAGAAGAAAATTGAACCAACTAAAAGAAAGTACAAACAATGGGAAGCCTTTTTGCTAAATATTATAAGAAAGAATCTAGACCTGAAGTTCAGACAATTGATCAACGTATTCTTGAGCAAGAATGTCCACTCTTGTGGAGAACTGCTGGCCAATTTTTATGAATGTTGGACCTAATCTTAATATGCTTTCCTTTAACCACTTGGCAAGGGCCTTCCTCCTCACCATTTTTTTCTCCTCCGTCATTCCTCCTGCAAATTTCATTTGTATAATTAGACATGCCAGCAATTTAAAAGGAGGGAAAAGCTTAACAAGTGAAATTTAGAGGCCGGTCATCCTGAAAAATTAACCATGACTATGCGTGAAAAATTAACCATATCTATGTGTAAAATCATGGGTTATTGAGAACTTCAGGCACATCAATGCAACATGAAGTATAAATAACAAGAGCAACCAATACCAAGCAATTAGAAATCACTGACCTTGATAAGAGAATTTCTGGTTGTTCAACCAAGCCTTGAAGATAAATGTTAAAACAGATCCCCATATTTCCAAAGTCCTTTGTATCGTTGAATAGGTCTTGAATCTACTCCATCTCCCACCAGGTGCAACAGAAACCTGTAAGACCCATGTATTGTCATACAAAAAGGGCAGTGTTTCAGAACCCATATTTCATAGGAAGAGCACATGTGCTCAGACAGGATGTGATGACATCATAATGAAGCCTGAAATAAATAGGAGAATATAAATGCTATCCAAATAACTTTCAATGACCACTACTAAGACAATACAGGACTAGATACATGCGAAGACAAAATAAGCAGAGACCAAAAAAGCTCGCAATCTTGCTCAACTAAAGTTAGTGTAATTCTTCTATCACAAAGTCTCATACCTAGCATAACAACTAACCATATGCCCTAAAAAGTATCAATCTGTTGATAAACAGCCAATTGGTGGGGCATATTTCCTAAAATGACCATCAATCTCTACTTCTCTGGTAATCCATCCATACTTGCATCCTATTATATCTGTGATATAAAGGACAAACTACGAACCAGGAATACAACTTTGACTAACTAGTCCCATGGCAAGCATAATTACAATGTACGACGCACAATGATTGTAAATACTTTTTCTTTCCTACAAATTGAGAGATGATCGATGCTTGCTCTTCCCTTTCCTTCACCCTCTCAGCCCAGGTATAATTTCAAGCCAGATTGCGCAGTAAAATGCGACTTTAGCAGTTAAACTAGCAAGCAACCTGGCACTCGTAATTTCTATGAACCACCAAAACTCTAAGACCCATTTCCTTCCTATGAAACAAAATGATCAGGCACAACTTCTCTTAAATGATCAAAAAAGGAAATAAAACCTCAATATGTTGTTGACCAGCACGCTTAAACCAAGCATCTTCTTTCCCGATTTCCTCTATCCTCTTCTGCCTACCTCCCTCCTTCGACCCTTCCTTCTTCTCCTCCACCAAAATCTCTGCTGTCGCCACGGCTGCAGCACCATTTCCATTCACATACTTCACCAAACTCTCATTACTACTACTCTCTCCCTCTTCCACACTCACCAATCCACCATTTACATATCTCTCCACTGATCCATTCACTCTTCCGTTTCCATTTCCATTCAGTTCCTTCAAAATTTCTCGCTCTCTCTCCTCGATCACTGCAGTATCCTCCTTCAAAGCTCGAATTACTGGAGTTCGAAGAGGAAGGTTGAATTTAGCTTTTTTACCAGAAACGTTAAGTTTAGAGAAAGAGTGTCCAGAAAGAGAAAGCAGGCGGTGGTGATGTTTAGGAGTTCTGGTTTTTGGAGAGAGAAAGATGAGCTCTGGTAGAGGTAAAGAAGAAGCCATTAATGGAGATTTTGATTTTCTTAATTCAAAACCCTAATCTTCATTTTTTAGAGGGGGTGGGGGAGGGGAGTGTTCTAAGAGAGTTTGTGGTGCAAGAGTGAACTAGAGGGAAACTGGAGAGGAGAAGAACAAGACACAGAGGCTGTCTTTATTTTTTTAATCATAGTGGTACTTAATGGTTTGCGAAACTACATATCAGTATCCAAATTTATAAATAATTCATTTAGGTCCTAAAATTAGGCAACATTGTCCTAAATCAAATGGAACCCGGTTTTATTGGTTAAAAGCTATTAACAACTTTTAGGGTTGAATTTTTATTTTTTTTTCAATCCGAATTAGTATATCTCTGGGGAAAAATTAGATCATACATGGAAGTAATTTCAAAGGAAGATCTAATGTTTGGATTTAGATGAACTTTAATTTACTTAAAAGAGTCAAGTAATGTGTTTATGTTGCAGTCAAAGTTAACTACATATTCTATTAGGTTTTGTATGTTGCTAATTTAATATTCATAATTAAAAATGATCATACCGTGATTATACTAAAGTATGCATACCATCTTATATTTTCATGTTTAAAATAAGGGATTTGAAAATATTATTTTTATTTTCATCATTTTAAAATATTTTAATTAAAAATTACAACATAATTAGAAAAAGATTAGTTTACATGACAGTTTTACACTACAAGTCAAATAAAAAAAATAAACATGATAAAAAAATTCCGATCATAAAGAATTATTCAGTATTTTTTTATTGAACTCAATATAATATATCAATTTTAAAATTTCACGATCTGATTTTTTATCTAATTTGATTTTAAAATTAAACAATGTAAGTATTAATTCAACATAATTTAATAATTGACTTGACTGATAAAAAATAATATTAAAGACTAATAAAAATAATTATATTAATAAAATTAAAAAAGAAAGATGAAATTCACAAGAAAAAAATCTAACTTAATTCCTTATTTATTTTGAATTTAAAATAAAATGGCATGGAAGTTTTATAGACACAACCTAGAATTAATAAAATAAAAAGGAGTTTTACTGTAAGCTCAATTAAGTTTCCAAGTATTTTAGATAGTAGGGTAACAAGAATTATACAATAAATATAAATTTATTTGTTGCCGCTTGCAATCGGAGGGAAACCAATCAACTAAGGCAGTGCTCGAATAGAAACTTTCAATACCTAAATGTAAGAATCTATACAGTTAGATGGCTGTTTTGTAGTTTTCCATGAAACAAGGAAATCATGTCAGGACGACAAAATGAGAGGGAAGGAGAGAGGGAAAGGGGTGGAGGGAGGGAGAACACGTGGCAAGTGGGAAGATGAGAGCAGGGAGATTGCGCGGTTCTGCCTGGGTGAGGTGGTTCGGTTCTAAGCCACGCAAGGATAGTTTTGGCTTTTGGTGGATTTTCTTTCGACGCTTTTTGGCCTACGTGGCTTTTGTTTAGGATTTATTTTAAATGACAAGAATTTATAGGGAGTAGAGAGGCTCTCTCAAAGGACATCTGGTTGTTTCGCAAATACCAAAGAGAATACCGGTCTCCACCGTCATATTATATTATAATTTTTCTCATATTTTATTATCATTAAGGTGTGCAAGAATTTAATTTGTTCTATCCAGTTTTTTAATTTTTTTATTTAATCTTATATTTTAAAATATTTATACTTTAATTTTAAACTTTATTTTTATTATTTTTCAATCTTTATATATTAAAAAAGAGTCATTAAAAAAAAAAGTTTTTGAATAACCATATTACAACGATAAAAAAATCAATTTTAATGTTGATCGGCTCATCTTCAAAAGAGATATTCAATGAAGTTGGTTTGAATCTATAACCATGCAAAACGATAGATAAAGAATCTAAAAGATTTTTTATTTAATTTATTTTTATTTTTAAAATTAATTAAAGGTATTTTAGAGTTGTAAGTGTTATTATTGAGATTTGAAGTGTTTGCATTTCCAAGTTCTTATCATGATTGAATCTTATACATATTAATAAAAGAAGGTGAGTTGTAACCCTTTCATATAATAATAAAGAAGCGTTTATATATATCTGATAATTCAAAATGAAGAAAAAAAAAGTTACATCACTAATCATAAAAGACATTACCTTTATTAGTTATATTTATAATAAAAACAATAGTTATATTCAAGTGCTCTCGGTACTTCACGATATCATTTCTAACCTAATTGGTATGTTGTTACAACCTCTCCACCTAATGAGTTACTTGTTCAATCTGTCCTATTATTAGTATTATCTTGTCATGAAATAATATAGTATCAATGATCAGGACACCATTGTTAAAAGCTAAGGACTTGTTATTTCTATTAAGCACCTGTATTTTTTTTTTTTAACTGATTTACTTTAGTCATTGTCATTCGTAACTCTTCCCTCTCAATGTCAGGCTCAATTATTTTCAGACTTTATTTGAACCTTAAACTATTAACATAGTCTTGACACCCTTAACACTTATGCTTGCTCTCTTTTTATCTTGAATTGCTTAAGCTCTTCAACTGCTTAATAGAATACTGGCCCCTTAACTGCTTAAGCTCTTTCTCCAGAATCTCTAATTCAAATTGCACCATCACAAACTACTCCCTTGAAGATTCAGTCTTTTTCTTATAGCTTTTAATATCATATTTGGTAGCTTTTCTAGCACTATTCTCTTCCTCAACCCTTATACATTATGATCAAACTCTTTTTTCTTCCTTTTTATTAATCCAATCCAACCAATTTTTCTCATTTTCAACGTTTAACTTCTTCTTTATGTTGTCTCTTTTCTTTTTCAAAGAGGATATCATTTTCTTGTTAGTATTTATGTTGCCCTTAATTGACTTTTTAATATTTGCCCACTTCTTTTTCTATTAACACATATGTATTGACTAATTCATCATGCTTGGCTATTCAAGTTCCAAATTCAACTTTGATACCTTTAGCTATTTGTTTAGCTATTTCAACCTTTTTTTTCCATTTATATACTATTTCAAGATCTTTTCTCGGAGTTGTTAATTGTTTATCCTTTCATTTTAACTGCATGTTCAAGTAGTTTCTTATTTTATCTGTCTCTTCCAGTTGTTTTTCTAAAAGTTGTTGCAAAGGTCGATTCTAGATTTCTCCAACTGTTCTCTCAACTCATCTTCATTATTGACCATTTTTCTCTTTGTCCTTTCCTTAATTATCTGAGAAAGCCCCACTTCATATTCAAAGGTTTTGGGATTCATGAATTCAACAATCATAAAAAGTTTTTCATTCCTTCATAACATAATTTTGGCTTAATATAAATTCAATCATATTATTTTCTCTCTTTTTTTTTACCATAAGAAACTTTTTCTAATCTTGTCTAATAAGGCTCAATTCTTCAAGAGACAATTAATTTCTAAATAAACCAGTAAAATCAGTTAACTTTACAGTTTTAAAAGCATATTGTATTCTCTTAAATTGTCTGGTCATTAATACAGGTGCATAATAAATATAACTAGTTACCGAGATCAAAGAGACTTATATTTTGTTACCACAACTTATTATTCATGTTATGTTATTCATTCATGGTATTTTTCATTTGAAGTTATTTTGTGGCAATGTAACATATTTCTCTACTTGTGTTTTCTCATCCAAGTCCTTCCAAGATTCATCTATAATAATTTTCAATGATTTTAGATCGAATCATAAACAAATATTTAAAAAATCTTTTGGGGTTTTAATATGGCTAAAAATCTACAGTATAACATTGGAACACATCATCTTATGACTTCTTTTCCACACATCCTATAATCGTTAAATGATATCGTAGTTTTTTTTCAAAATTACAATAGAAAAGTTGATTTTAGTATATTTATATTATACTAAAGGATTTGAAACTCCTAAACTAGTGACTCTAATGTCGAATTAGAAAAAAAAACTTAACTTAAATGTGGCAAATGCTACTATCTTGTACCTTTTATTTCCTAGTTTTCCTTCCCTTTTTGTTTTTCTTCATTTTGCCTTTAATATTTTTCATCTAAACCCTCCATTAGCTATTTTACACTAGCTAACCTTACCTAAAAACAATAATTTGGTTAGTTTAGAAGCAATATTATTAAATCTCTATCTAGAATAAACTTTACAACTATCTTTTAAAAAATTTAAAGTCCCACTATATTCTTCATAGATAGGTATTATATCAATGTTTTCAAAGGTAAAACATTATAATTGGGATCCCAAAAATAAAATCATATTTTTATGGTTAGTTTTGCTTTTAATGCAATATACATATTTAGTATCATTTACCTATAGGTATATTCTAGTCATTAAGTGAAATATGAGTAAGTTTTCTACCTTCTCTAAGAGTTTTAGATTTACCTAATGACAGTTTCTAAAAGAATAGTATACAAGCTTTGAAAGAAATAGTTAAGGCACATATGCAAATCATTACTAAGCAAACATTTATATATGAGCTAGGAATTTCATAAGCTTGAACCTTGACCGATGGTCATAAAACAAACCTTTAATCCCTCATTTAACTTGAAAACTTGTGTGTACTATAACAAATTAAAGCATGTTATCATGAAAGCATTAATCTATATCCAATATACAATGTGTAAAATATATATTGAAAATAAATACACTGACCAATCAAATTAACATACAACAAACAGACAAATAGAAAAGCTTAATCCATCAAAAACTCGTCAATGGAGTTGTCCTTTTGTTGTACATGTACAACATCATGACGATCATCCTTCTAGATTAGATTTGGTGGTTTGGAAGAATAATAAATTCTTGTCTTTTATGGTTTAAAAGATTTGGAATCGCTAACTAATATTTTGATTATTAGAAACTTTAACTGGTTTTTAGAGTCTAAATAAGAGAACTAGTGGTGTATAGAAAAACAATATCACCTCTAATACACTCTACTTATGGTAAGTTACATTGTTCGTTTGTTTGTTTATTTCTAAAGCATCATTGTGTTGTTATAACATTGGTTTGTTAATCAATCAAAGTAAATCCACCTCAATAAGAAAAAACCATGATTTTCTAGATCAAACTTAACAATTCTAAAACCAAAACATAGTTTTGTATTTATTTCTTTTAAAATATCATGAATACATTTTACATATAAGTTTATAATATTTGATATCAAAAATAAACAATTTGGTTTTTTATATTTTTTTAAAAAAATAAGCCAAATCACCATGGGCTTAATAAACTTATTACTAAGTCTAGATGCATGCAAAATATTAAATATTTTTGATATTTTTTAATAAAAAATATCATACAATGCATTCTGTTTTTTGTTTTTACTTGTATTTATTTTAGGTAAAAATGCAACACATGATTATTATTATTTTAGTAACTTGGTCATACGCAATTTTAAAACATAAATGTATATATTAATTTTTTAAAAAGAAATATTTTTTATATAAAAAATTAGTTTATTTAATATTGAAAAAGTGTGTTACATATGGCTCACAATAAAAAAAATATTAAATACAAGGGAGGTAACATGGTATAAAATACCTAAAATTAATTACAAAATGGCTCCTAAAAAAATATGAAGATTAATTAAAATTAAATGGAAAGTGCTTTTGAAAAAAAAAATTAAAAAATAAAAATACAAAACTAGAAAAAAATGATAGGGCATGTTTGGCAAACACATCTTAATGATCCAAAAATATGTTTTTCATGTGATAAATTTTTACATTGCCAAACATAGTCTTATGTCTTAAAAGGTTCAGCCGAGTTACTTGAATTAGGCTTCCTAGTCGAGCCCACAAATTAAAGACCCAGCTCAATCACATGGACTAGGCTTTTCAATCTAACCCAAGTTCATAAACACAATTCATAACCAAAACAAAAATAAAAATGATTAAATAAGGAGCTTAGGTTGAATATCTTTATGAACACAAAACACACAATATGAACCTAGAAATTCAATCAAAGCTAAAGACCAGATTGTATCAAATCATAAGTGAGCATAAAGAGATAAAATATAGATAAATGAATCAAAAAGACGTATTCAAATGAAAATATATGTCATAGATTTCAAGAGTTGAATCTCAATAACTTTAAACCTAACATAGATATTTAAAGTTATTAAGGATCAATTAATCCAAACCAAACCTTTAATGGATAAACGAGTAGAGAATAATCATGTATAGGTTTAGGCTTCAATAGAAACATATAAGACAAGCCAAAACTGTATATTACAAGAAAATCAAATTGACAACCAATAAACACCAACCTAGAAATCTAGAAAAACCCAGAACATGCTCTAAATCCATAAACTAATTAAAATCTCAAAATAACCTAAACACAACAACTTAGTTCAAACATACTCTCAGTGACTTATTTAAAACATAAAAAAAAATCAAGAAAAAGAAAGAAATGCAATAGTTAAATCAAACAAACCTTAAATCAATAAAAAATTATTTCTAAACACTATTACTATATTTTGACACTTGTTTTTGGCTAATATTATTATGAAGATATCTTATTTAAATCTCAGGTCTTATAAAAAAATAATCAATAATCATAGTTTTGATAAATCACTTACCAACAAATAAAATCAAAACAAATCTAGTGATTAACATAAACATCAAAGCATACATAGTCATCATTTAAATCATTTTTATATTAACAATCCTAAAATATCAAACTATGTTTTGAATACCATCTTGAACATATATTTTAAAACAATACATATTACTTTAAAACATGATTTGATACATCAAAATACATACATTGTCCTTAAACTAATAATTAACCACAATAGATGAATAATAAACATTCTAGTAAGAATTTAAAAGAAGTTGATAAGGGGTGTGCTTATTGAACCATACCCTAAGTAATATACTTGAGTCATAATGTTGCTTTCTTTTTTATATATTTTTTCTTCTTCTTCTTGTTTCCAACTCCTTTTCAACCTTTTATTCTTTTGCTCATTTTCCTTCTCTCTTTTTTTCTCTCATTTTCTCACTTTTGCTAACTATTTTTTCTGGAATTTCTCTCTTGATCTCCTTTAGAATCTCTTTCTTCATCCTTTTTTTTTCTTTGAAAAGACACTCATTTTATCAGTTGAAACAAAATCAGGAAGTTACAAAACCATTTACCATTTTATGGTGGTTTTTCCAAAAGTAGGTTGTTATGAAAAATTTTCCCTCTCCCTTGCCCTAAAAGTTGGATGTCTAGTTTCCCTTTATTCTTTATAAAATGAACCCTATCAAGAGAAAGTAATGTCAAGGTTGGTTGTTTTATGGGTGACTTTATTTTTCAGTCAAGGCTAACTCGGTAGGATACTTTGACAAAATAATCTTGGAGATTGGAAAATAAAAATGTCATTAACATACCTAAAATATATAGATGAGATGCATATCTATGACCGGAAACAAACCACAATTGCTTTAGAGTTCTAGAACTCTGCATCCATTGATTGGAATATTGTCCCTCGATCAATTTGAATCTGTTAAAGCAGAGAAAATTGATCGAGGACAAGAAGTTATCAAGTTCATCAAGATACATAGGATATAAATGCTTGATAAAGATGACTTATCCTTATAGAGAAAGTGTTTATCATATATTTGATGCTAATTAGTGCTCTTAATATGGTCAGAGACGCCAAATTTATTCTTTTAAATATGGCTCATCGATTGACCTTCTCGGCAGAAAAAAAAAAAAAGAAAAAAGGAGCAATGCTTGAATGAAACATCACTTGTTCTCTGTATTAAAACCCAAATGATATGTCACCTACCCTAAACCCTAAAAATTAGAGTTTTAAGAATTTTCATTCTAGTCCATGTACTATGATTTTTTGCACATGAATCATTTATTAAACTGAAAACTTTTCAATTCATACAATCGCACCCCCAAAAATATTGATTAGAATCATTTAAGTCGCATGCCTTTTATAAATGGGTCTTTGGTCTTTAGATTGTGTAACTTGGCTGTCATTTATCTATTAAACTTTTAGTTTATCTTAATTTGACCTCTGATTCCATCAATTTGACCTAAATCGCGTGTCACTTGAATTCTTTTAATTAAATCTCTAATTAGCCTTTAAACTTTTTTTTATTTACAATTAGGCTCATAAATTGACTGATTAACTTATCAAAATTCAAAATTGGTCCCCAAAACTTCCAACTTAACTAAAATTAGGCCTTCAAACTTAGTTTTTTCTCAATTACATTAATTAAACCCATTAAAATTTTAATTAAGTTTTAGGTTATATTACATTTTTTATTTTATTTTAATTAATACCCTCTCTTTATAATCTTTTTTTTTAAATTGTATTGTTATCTTCTTCTTTTTTTAAAATAATAGTTATTTTAAAATTTATTTTGTATTTTTATAATATTTCAAAGAGATTATTGTAATTTATATATTTTTATTTGATATGAACAAAAACTAAAAAAAAAAAACTAGAAGGCTGCCACCATTAATATGAACAATGAACCCTTTGCCTAGTTTTTTTTTAATTTTCAAACTTTGTTTTTTTTTTTAATTTCATCTATTTATAGTCTAATTAACGAAGAGACAACTATTGTATGGATGAATAGTGAACCTTTTGTCTAGTGTTGTTTTTCTAATTTTCAAACCTTGGTATTTCCTACTACCCAATTGTTTTTCTTTAATTTTCAAACTTAATGTTTTTGTTTCTTTGAATTTCATCCATTTATATTTTAATTATAGAAAATTAAGTTCCAAATTTTAATAGAAATATAAAATTAAATGATAAAGAATTGAAATGTAAAACACAAAGAAAATACATGGCTGACCTCAAATTCATGACAATTTTTATTTTGGTTCAAAAATTTATTAGTTTATTTTTTACTCATTAAGTTAGAAAGAAAAAAGAGAAATTTACTGGATAAATGTGAAATAAAGAGATAAAGATTGGTTATTACGATTCCAGTCCATTTGATAAGGAAAGTTCAATGATAGCAGGTTTTTCTTATAAACATAAATGAAAAATAAGATTGATTTTCATTTTGGTTTTCTAGGTTCAATTAATTTAGCTTATTAGGTGATTTATACAGGCTTTTATAGTATTTAATTTTTTTTATGAAAATCTATTCAAAAATGAATTTTTAACCTTAAAAACCCAACCTCGTGATTTTTCAATCATTATGGTGGTGGCTGAATTTTGAGCTGGGTGGCAATGGGCAACACATTGTCTATCTATTTATTTTCAAAAAATTTAGGGTGAACAACATGTTGTATGCCTCTTAAAAAAAAATGACCCAGGAACACGGGTCTAACACAAGCCCAAACACCTTAAATTTTCTTAGGGCCATAAGATGTTTACTCACTTTGCCTGATATTTTTTTTAGAAAAAAAACTTTAACATTAGGTTTTTGATGAGGTTTTTTTAATTTTATTTTTTAATACTGAGTTGATTTTGAATTAATCTTTATTTTTATCATATAATTAAAATATAAAAAAATTACTGGATCTATTGGAATTCAAAACCTAACTCACGAGTTTAATAGGTTAATCGGAATCAATCTAATGTATCATCGGCTCTATGTTGGGAAAAAAATATCAGCTTCAATTTTTAAAAAAGTCAAACCTTTTTTTACAGGTTGTTGAAGTTGCCTTTAAACCCACATATATTGTTTTTTTTTTTCTCATTTGATTTTTTATTTATTTTTGAACACGTCAAGTTGATTATGTCACATCAAAACCACTCTCGCGTAATTTAATTTAAAACCTAAACCTTAAAAAGAATTGAGTTGAAAGTTTTCAAATAGGTTTAATGACAATGTCAAAAAATTCCTCACAACTTGGATATTCTTTTTTTTTTTTACATTCAAGAAATCTTAGTCCAAACCGCAACTTAGTGAGAATAGTAAATTAGATTTGTATAATTTATTTATTTTTTAGAAAAATGTTTCTTCTTGATGAAAAGAAAAGGGTGTTAAATAATTGCATTCTCATATATTTTGCTTTTAAAAGAAATATTGCTTAACAATTTAGTATTTAATTAATATTAACAACTCTTTCACAATTGATCACAAATCATCGATTCATTTATTTTTTAAATTTATTTTATTGAAATTAAATAGCATCTTCACATTTTCTAATTAAAAAAAAAAGTTGATATAATAAAACACATCTGTAATATTGATATATTCTTTTACTATGTTAAAAATAATCTAAAATTATATCCAGGATGAAGGATTTAAATCCAGTGTATTAGAAATTTAAAAATAAATTTTTTTATGTCTTAACTTTATTGGCAATCAATAAATAAAAATAAGCACTCAATGGCTAGATATAGCACTCACTAACTACAATTGGTTATTTTTTTCAAAGCACTTTAATATACATTTTTTTTAATTATTTTATGCCAATACCATGTTGCAGCTGGAATGGTTAGAACATCTCAAGAGATGTTATTTTAAATAGCTAAATTAATAAAATAATATTTTAAATAATATAAATATAGCTTTTTTTATTATGTATATTTCAATAGGAAAAAATCATTTGAAAAGTAGGGAGAAATAAATGCTTTATTTTTTTTCTTAATAAGTTTGTTCCTTTTTTTCACATGAATATATTTAATTAGTTTATTTTTTTTGTTGGTTTTGATTTTTTTAATTAACACTTTATATTATTTTTGACTTTTCATTTAACACACCCTTGGAGTTGCCCTTAGCGCAGGCGAGACAAGACTGAGGTCAAGCATACTTCATTGCATGGCGACAGACAATATCACAATTTTATTTTCAAGAAA
This sequence comes from Populus ilicifolia, assembly GCA_015708895.1. Taxonomy (NCBI): domain Eukaryota; kingdom Viridiplantae; phylum Streptophyta; class Magnoliopsida; order Malpighiales; family Salicaceae; genus Populus; species Populus ilicifolia. The sequence goes on from SRLM01014271.1 coordinate 147,242, forward strand.
ATAAAGGGTCGGACGCAGGCAGCATATCGTTTGGCCCCTTAATAATAATAACAAAAAACCCTTAATAATTAATAAAAAAAAAAGAAGAAGACGAATAGAGCCAGGTGCTAAACTCCAAAGATTGGAAACACTAGGAAACTATACACTACGGAAAATTTCCCCGTATAGAAGAAGAAAGGAGAATGTGCGGACAAAAGAAAGCATTGCTTTCCGATCGGTCATCATACGAGCTTTTGTTATCGAATAACTACATTAATGTTACAAGAATAAAAGAGCACAAAGCATTCGGTACATTCATACTTTCTGCCCTGCAGTTTGCCTTGTAAGATCCATAAACGTACCCCAGAAAGATTCATATGCACAGATTTTTAATATATATTCCTAAGGCGACAACATTGGGTTAACTTGAAGATTAGAGACAAGAATGCAAAAGTGGACATAGCAAAAACAAAAAATAAAAGTAAATCATGGATTTTCTTATCTATCGAAAAGGTATGATCATCTCGGACCAGACAATTCTACAGCATGAAGGTTGTCAGTGGAGTCTAGGAGCCATTCAGAGTTTCGAGATGGGGCCAAGTCAATATCCTGGTGGACAACCTCTACCTTCTGCCATTCCTCCCATCTCTCTGCCAATCCATCACCTTCAAGCATCCTCACCACCTCTGACATCTTAGGCCGCTCCATAGGGGAGCTTTGGGTGCAGAGCAATGCTACTTGTATTAGTTGTTCCACCTCTGAATCGACATAATTGTTCTGCAGGTCTGGATCAACCAGCATTTCCAACTTCTTCTCTTTTAGAAGTGCTTTAACCTGCAAAACTTGCAGAAGTTTTGATCAGTGAACAAGCATTCCAGGCATAGATAAGTCCAGGAGAAAGGATGAGAATTATCAAAGAGGTGTACCAATAATCCAGCAACAAGCAGGAAGTTTGCATCTGTAAAAAGATAGGCACTCACACATGCTGTGACTCAGTAGCCAAAGTAATTATTAAAGGCATGAATTTTTCACCAATTTATAAGACTAATGAAACTCAAGTAATTTATAATCAAGATGAGCTATAGTCAAAGCCCATTTGGATGTCATATGAGAATTAAGTTCACACTGTTCTCTTGAACAAATCCCTCGGTGATAGGTTTGGGTGAGTCAGTTCAAGAGCGCCTGCCATCATTGGAGAGGAAATAAGAGAAAATGCAGAAATGAGAGGCATTCTAGGATGACAGTTTCCAAAATTAATCGCAAATCACCATATGAATGATGATGATAGCACCAACTACCCTTGAATCAGCTATCTAAGGTAATAAGTTTATGCCCTAGATGCTATTTAAAGACTAATTCCATGAGATAACCAAATAAATTTTCCATAGTAGAGTTCAGGCAGAATTATAAGGCTTCTCCTATATCATATGGTGAAATATTAGGCTTCTCTTAAGGCAAGACAGTGAGTTCAGGCAGAATGCCCAGTCTACACATGACATGGAGAAGAGTCTCCAAACTTTCCCTCAAGCCTTACAGGAATTTGAATGGTCAAAGCACCCTAAGAAAAAAAAGAAAAAAAAAAAGAAATTAAGCTAAGAGATAACAGGTGGTAAGAAACCAAATCCTGTTTCTTATCAACTCAATAAATTTCAGAACACTAAATTTTTTTGGGATATAATCACCAGAGTAACTAGGACACAATGAATACATTTGAGTTGCAAAACTGGGCATGGTTTTATGAAAAAGGAGGAGGGAATAGGCAGAGACAGCACAGCAGTGTGAAATAATGATCCAACTGACCAAAGCCATGAGCATTATTAAATGCATCCGTGCACGAAAAAAGATTAACATTGTTGAACCAAGATCAGAACATCATTAATCACTACAAAATAAACTCCTGCAGTTTGAACACATGTACAAGAAGTATCTGATAAATAACAAGCATGAAGGCGTGAGTTCATTACCCAATCAAGTAGCATAACATCATCATCATTGGCAAGCCTTGCAAGATCAAATGCTCGCTGTCCAGTGATAAGCTCTAAGAGCATGATTCCATAGCCAAAAACATCAGTCTTCTCAGATGACTTTCCAGTGGAAAGATATTCAGGGGCTATATGCCCAATTGTTCCACGTACAGCAGTTGTAACATGGGTGTCTTTGTAGTCCATAAGTTTAGCCAACCCAAAGTCACCAACAACTGCCTCAAACTCCTCATCCAGTAATATATTTGCAGCTTTCACATCACGATGAATGATCTTCGGGTCACAGTGATCATGCAAATAAGAAAGACCCCTTGCAGACCCCAATGCAATTCTCTTCCTACTTGACCAATCAAGAGGAGCTTCTGATGTTGGACGTTCTACAAGAATACATAAAAAAGGATCATGAGTACCAATTTCACATAGTAAAGGTGTTTTAAGTAAAAATCCCCATTGATATAAATGAATTAGAGTGGTGATGGAGATATGACCGCAGCAGAAACTGGAATGAGCATTTAAGCTTAGCTTTAGTGAAGCAGCTAGAAGAGGTCTATAGCATAATGATAGCAGAGATAACCTAAAAGAATGAGAAACAACCAACAAGTAGTACCTCTTAGACAGGATGCAACACTTCCATTAGCCATGTATGGATAAACAAGCAGCCGTTCTGTAGGTGTCATGCAAAACCCACGCAACCGCAGGAGATTTCGATGCACAGCCATGCTGATCATTTCTACTTCTGTTTGAAACTGCAATTCCCCTCCTGGCGTCCGCTCCTCTTTAAGTCTTTTTACTGCCACCAATGTGCCATCAGCCAGGCGTCCCTTGTACACCTTACCAAATCCACCTCGGCCAAGAATGTTCTTGTTGCTAAAACTATCTGTTGCAACCAGTAGTTCTCGCAAAGAAAACCTTTTGAGCTGACCCAAGTGGACTTCAGGATCTTCTTCAGCTGGAGAAAGAACAGAGTTAGAAGAACATCTCATATCCAAACATTAAAACTAATCTATTTTGAAGGTGAGACACAAACCAGGTACATCAAAGAAAAGCTCTGGTGGTCTCCTTCGCCTCCAATACGCAAACCAAATAGCTGGCGCTGCAAAAAGTAAAGCAGCACCAGCAGCCACTCCTCCAGCAATTGCTCCGGTGGGGTTGCCTTCTCCTGAAATTATAATGTAGTTCAGTCTCCTAAAGCAATTTTATCAGAACAAAACACACTTCAACACATTGATTTCAACATAACCGCCACTACAACAATAATTTCCACTTCCCAATAATAGGAATAGACTTAAAAGAAACACTTATGTTTAAGAATTGGTAATTAGAACAAGACTTCTAGTGCAACAAGTGGCAGCTGCAACATAAACTAAACCAAAAACCTTGAAACGCATGAGCAGTTATAGAAATGATTGTGGTGGATTAAAAGTAAATCAAACACCAACTATTCCCATGGTAAGACACAATACGAAGATGATCAAGCTGAAAATAAGAAAAATATGATAATATGGTATAATTGTATATTCACTGAGAGTGAAAGTGATTACCAGGATAAGAATCAGTTGAAGGTGGAACAAAAGGAGGTGGTGGGGCAAATGGTGGAGATCCAGGGCAAGGCTTCCCCGTAACTGGGCCACATAGGTCCAAGTTATTTGCAAAGCTGTTTGAGGCAATTACTAATTAGCAATTGGTTCAATATTAAACATCCAGAATTCCAGATATAGGACATTTCAATTATAATCTAGAAAACCTGATGGGAGTAAACAATGAAAATGAGCCATTATCTGGTACAGGTCCTGAGAGTCGATTATTTGACAAGTCCCTGCAACCAAATTTGCAAAATGTTGGTATCACATCATTATAACCAACACAGTACTGATGGCTGAAAAAGAAGTGAGTTCAAGATGGGTGCTTACAAGACTTGAAGGGCAGTGATATTTATCAAGGACAAGGGTATTGAACCTGACAAGCTATTGTTGTTGAGTCGGCTATCCTTACAGAGACATGCAAAACAAAAATGTTAAGTTTCATGTCCACCACTTTAGTATACATTCATTATTAAAATCCTGCTAGAACCAGCACATGTGCAAACACACACAGCAGAAGTTAGAATTTAATAAAATTAGGACAGAAAGTGGAATGGCTCAGCCCTGAAGTTCTCTACTCTACTCAAGCAGAAAACAGAAACATGAAATCACCTGAAGGCAATTTAAAAACTACACCAATCATGATGGAGTCCTTTGTTGATTACTCATATGCTAACTTGCAGCAAATGACACACATCAAGTTCCCTGGTTAAAAATTAATAAATGGACTATCTCACTGCTTTCCTTAACATAATAAACCTTCAAGTTAACTTTCATAATTAGAAGCGAGAGTACTCCAATATCAAGGACGGTTCACTTCAATCTGCAGAACAGTCACATGCATGGAAACATGATACTACTTGAGTTTACACTGCCACTTGCCCATTTTTACTATTGGCAAGCACAATCAAACAGGCAAAAAAAAAAGGAAAAAAAAGAAGAAATAATTGAAGTTCCTGTGTACTATTGCAAACGTGTAATACAATACATGGCATCCTAGTTATGATGCTTGATATTCATAAACAAGATTAATCTGTCCTAACCAATCCTTTCTAATAAACAACCAAACAATATATATATATATATAAAAAAAAACTAGTAATGAATTCCTGTATGTTAAGAAATAATTATGATGCTAGACATTTGTCAACAGATTAAGCTTAGTGGCTCATAAAATGAAAAAAGCTTTGTACTAAGCACTCTTTTCCAACAAACAAAATAAATGCAGTTCTAAAAAGTTGCAATGAATTCAGTAGAGAGATAATTAAATAAGACAAGGCAAGGCCAAGGATGCTGATTCATACAGGAAGCGTAGTTTCGTCAGTTTGCCCAATGTGTTTGGAATAGGACCACTGAAACTGTTCAGGTATAGATCCAAGCTAACCAAGTTTGTCAGATTCCCAAGATCACTAGGAATTGGTCCACTTATGTTGTTACCATAGAGTTCCCTGTCATAAAAAAACAGATCACAAATCAATAAAACTTAATAGAAAACATATAATGTTAAAGCAATACAAACTAATAAGATGGTTCAAGAAAAGAAAATCATTCAGCACATATGAGACACACACACTCTCTCTCTCTCTCTTATAGATAGGATATTATAATAATTATGCTAAGTTCCTTCATTAAACCAGATAATCCAAAAAGAAGTCAAGATTCTCAAGAATCCTATGTGGTTTGTATTTTGCTACGAGTAAAAAGAATGTACTTCATACTCATCAAAACACACCCTATGTTTGAACTTATATCTTCTTCAATGTTGTTATTAATAATGATCATTCAAAATTTTCCATAATTCAAAATTTTAAATCTAATTGTTGTACATAGTGATGACCTCCAAATTTATGCAAAATACAGAATAGAACATTAAATACATGGAGATAATCATGCTCTAGGTGGACTAGCTAATTCCTTAAATTCAAAGGATCCATTTCTCCTCTAAAATCAAAGCAACCTTAATTAACAACTCACTCAATAGTTAATTCAATTAGATTAAACAGGTATGCTATTTGATAACTCAGTACCATGTTAAAACAATTAGCTAAAATAACTTTCTAAAAAAAAAAGTACTTGCAAGTACAATATAAAAACCCCCAACTCAACAACTTTATACCAGGAAGATTAACTATGTTTCCTAAGACTTCATTTTCTCTATCTACCCATGTCCATTCCCCCCTCCCCTCCCCTCCCCTCCCCACTTTTAGAACAGGTACAAAAGTAGCCATTGATACTACAGCAACTGGCATATTAACAGGCATCACAATTATGTATATCTACAGATAACAGTATTCACCTAGAAGAATCCATTTCAAGAAAGAAAGATGCTCAGAGAGGTAGCAAACATTGAACATAAAAATTGTCAATCAAAATAATGTAATTCAGAGTTAACAGAAGCATAGAGAGAAGCAGCAGTTAACCACAAAAAATAGACATAGCATTAGAATGCAGATAATAAACACTCTTAAGGATGACTTACAGGTACTGTAAATTCTTAAGCTGTCCAACCTGCGGGACCAATTGACCAGATAATGCAGCATTTCCAAGGTCACTGTGGGAGACAAGAAATGACACTTTTAGCATATAGAAGATCATAAAACAAGCAGAGTCTCTTTTAACAAAGTGATTCATTAAACAAGGTTGCTTACACTCTAATAACACTATTGTCATTGTTGCATGTAACATGAAACCATGTACAGGGGTTAACTAGGGTAGGATCCCAGCTCTGCAGGACATTGTTAGGATCTTGTAGATTTATCCTTAGATTATGCAATGCATCACCTGCGTACAGAGGCAAACAATTTTAATCACAAAATTGTGAGATGAAGGTCAACCAAAGGAAGAAAAGCAACAATGAGATAAAGCACACTTCTAGAGCTTTGAGGCACAGTTACTCAACTTCATATCAGCACTAGATTTCACCATCTTTGATATCCTCTAACAAGAATTAAATTACCCATTACACCTGACTATGTTCCACCTAATTTGGGATGATGTACTCTTTCAACCATCTAAAGCCATGAGAAGAGGATCGCTTTCACAGAAATAAATTACAAGTCAATTTCTTCTGTTGCCCAATCTAGATACCTCAATTATATCTCTGTATGCTACCAGCCCATCTCCGACTGCATTAAAACTCCTCTTTCTTATCTAACTCAAAGCAAAAGAAGCTAGAATAGCACTTTGAAGCAAACAAAAATTGAACCGAGGCAACAACTAATTGAAATTTTGGAACATTCAGCCCATTCAAAGAAAATGAGTTACCAAATCCTTCACTGTAAAGCTTTTCATGTAAGAACTTAACCAAGAGAGGGGGGGAGGGGGGGAGGGGGGGAGGAATTTTTTAATGACGGTAATCAACAGAGTCCATTTGATCTGATATGAAAATGACATCTTAACTTAATAACACACACCATAACAAGTCCTAAAATCCAAACTTATTACACATATCCTGTCATAATCCAATAAAAAAAGTTTCTTAATCGCACATCCTGTCACCGAAACACCGTGAAAATAACTCACAACTAGTCCAATCAATCTCCATAAACACAATAACAAAGCATTAATTACGCATTCACTTTTCAAAATAATTCTATATAGCCAGCAGTCAACAACCTAGCAACATAAAAAAGCAAACAACCAAACTCAATAATTCCACAGATTTCCTAGGGCCACAACAATTAAATTTCAAAACAAGAGAAACCACAATTAATATGAAAAAATAAACATGTAAGAACCTTCCATATTGGCAGAGATCCTTGAAAGAGGAAGTACGAATAGCACCAGGATCATCCACAGGGTAACCATGGAAACCCCAGTTTCTCTCTCCATTAAACTTGACAAAATGAACACTGACACAAACCCACATCACCAAAAAACCCAAATCTTAGTACCTCATTTTAAAAACACAAAAAGAAGTCAAATCTCACACTCACAATCCTCCACTCCCCACCCGAAAAAACCATTATTAACGAAGACTAATAAAAGGGTAGTTTACAAAAGCAAGTATAGTAGTCTTGATGTAAAAAAGGAAAAGGAGGTTTAGATTAAGCAGAGAGGATTTTTTTGTTAATGAGATGAAAGAAGATTCTTGAAAATCTTCTTTTTACATAAATGCTTCAACTTTAATGCACTTTTTGGCCAAAAAAATAAACACGGAATTGGATTAGTGTACACATCTTTTTGTTGTTGTTAAGCTTTTTATGCTTATGGAGGGGGGGGGGGAAGGTGGCGTGCAGTGGTGCAGTGCCAACTTGGGTCCCAGTCAAAGCATGCAAATGGTAGGGAGGAAGTGCAAAAGGTGAAAATAAAAGTATCATTTGATCCTTTTTGCTCTTACAAAATAGTTAGTTGACCCCTTTATCTTTAAACATCTAATAGCGCATCTAGGTGGGATTACAACCCTTTCCGTGATCGTTTCTGTATTTGAAAAGTGTTTTTAAAAAAATTTATATTTTTTTATTTTAAATTAAATTTTTTAGTATTTTTAGATAATTTTTATTTGTTAAAATCAAAAATAAATTTTAAAAAATAAAAAATATATATTTTAATATACTTTTAAATAAAAAAACATTTTAAAAAAACCATTACTGCAATATCAAACGGGTTGCATATTTGTTTGGAACTTATTCCTTTCATTAGTTTTATATAACAATTTCATTGTTTTTTCCCCTCCATAAGACCTTGATTTTTAGTAAATTAGCAAAAAAATACCTTAGGATTGGTAGTCTGGACATTTAAAAAAGAATTAATAGTCAATTCGGTGGACTAACATATAATGCTTTAAGAAAAGAGTGAGATTAACTTGCAGAATCTGAAGAAACACAGGACCAAGCTAGTAATTTACTCAAAGTGAACTCCGTTTTGAAAGTCAAAGGACAAGAAGCTGGGGTCCATGGTGCCAACTCGGATTTGGTCAAAGAAACTCTCATTACATTCTTGGTCCGAATACGCATGATTATCTACAGTACGATATTTATGATACCATGATAATTATAAAACCGTTTCAAGCACTATCTTTCGGTAAGAATTAAAATTAAACAGGAGAGGATGGCGGTGAGCATTGTCGTCCGTTGTATCATGGGATTCATATCAACACAATGAATTTCATGTATAATCCTGCGTTGAATGTGAATTTTAAAATGTGTTCATCAATAAAACTAATTATAAAAAAACTTATTATCTAATAAGATAAAAGGTTTATCTTTGTTTCTAATAATTCTTCAATTTAATTTTAAATTTTAATTTATTTTTAATTTAATCAAGTCCAATCTACATCTTCAAACCAAATCTTCTACTCCCCAAGCCTAACCAAACCCTTTATAGGCCAAGCCTAACCAATTTTTATTCTAAACTCAACCAAAAATAAAGAAAAAATATCAGTCTAAACTAAACTATATGTTTAGTTTGCAATAGTCATTCTCTTTTGATAATAACTATTTTTCTAATTTAATTTGTTTCAAGACAATCTTTTCACTAATAACCATTTACAAACCTAGCCATTTTTTTATCAAAAATTTATTCTCAAGTACAAACTTATTCTCTAATGATGAATTTCACGTAACAACTAATGACTTAATATTCCAGGGAAGCAAATATTCGCCATCATTTTTTTTCTCTCCACTAGGTAAGCTTGTGTGACCTTTTATATTTATAAATATCATAGGTTATCGAGTACGAAAAAAAAGTCAAGACTAGTTGACTTGATTCCATTACTCTTTTGTTCCATACATAACATTATTCTTCACTGCCACACACTTTCTATTCACATATTATTTCATCCTTTCTATATTTATTGACTTAAAGATTAGAATGCCTCACTCTCTTTTTAGCTGATTTGTTACAGCTCTAATTTTTATAGGGCATTAACTTAAGTGTCATGTTGATTTTCATGTATGTCAAAATGATATTTTCAATTGTATATATGTATATAACCTTGAAATGCTTTGAAATCAAAATTTATCATTCTAATAAAAAAGCAAAATGTCAACCAGAATAGAATTTGTAACTTTAAATTTAATTGATAATGTATGATTAAGGTCTAGAGTAAATGGATAATGATAAATTTTATTGCTAATCAACACCAAAGATAACTATAAAATGATTTGAATAAGATAATGAATTAAGGGCTAATGACTGAAAACATTTGTTTACAAATACTTTTGACAAGAGTAATTATCTAAATTTATTTTTTATTGGACTCATTGCCTACACTTTATATCCCTTACCTAATAAGTGCTCTTTCTTTGTATATAATTTTCATACTTGTTTTTTTAATATTTAAAACTAAATTTATACCCTTTTTATGAAATAAAATAAAATACTCCTTATAAACTACTTTTACACTAAAAGACTTGAAAATCATTATGAAGCTCTACTGTTCATATAAATAGTAAAGCTTTTATTTTATTTTTTTTAATTCAACTCTTTTTATTTTTTTTATTTTTTTTTAAATTCATCCTTTACTTTTTATACATTTCATCCTTAGATTTTTTTAATAAAAATTCAAATTATTTTTAGATTAACCAAGTAGACTGGATCAAGTCAAGATAACTCCTACATGATTTAATTTTAAACTCGAGTAAGGAAAAGAGTTATATCAAAAGGTTTTTTCCTATCAATCTCATTATTTTTTTTTATTTTATCCTTAAAGTTTTTGACAAATTGGTCATATTGTTTTTGAACTAGCTAAGTTGATTAGATCATGTTATGGCGACTCCTATACAGTTTAATTTTAAACCTAATTAAGTAAAAATTGGGTCAAACTGGTTATTTTATGCCTGTTTCATTCTTTTTATTTTTCAATTTTATTTTCAAATTTTTTTTATTGATATGACAAGATACTTTTCGGCCAATCAATTCGACTTAATCAAGTCAAGGCTCACATGATTTACAAGGCCTACATGATTTAACTTTACGCCTGGCTATGCAAGGAATTAAATCAAGAAATTTTAAAATTAACATGATAAAATTTTATGGTTCTCAAAAACTAATTAGAGATATCGTATTAGTTATTTTGTAAATACACATTGAAAAAAAGACAAACAAAAAAAAATAAAAATAAAACTCAATCTACAAAAAATAATAAAAATATCTTCACCTTGGATTTTTCTGTCCTACTTGTATCTATTTTTTCTTTAAAATTGGTTAAAAAATAATTAATAAAATACCACTAATTACTTTTTGAGTATCATAAAAAATTTTATTGACTCACTAAGTTTAATAAAAATAACAAATAATTTAGCATGAAATTTTATTACATTTAAAAAAAATTAATCTAAGCTCCCATGTAGTAGTCTAATTCTAAATAACTATGTACTAGGATTAAATTCAAAAAAGATAAACACTCAAATTAGGGAATTACGAAAACAGGGAAAAGAATATTAAAAGTTAATTTATTGTACTAGCTAGCTACTAGACATAATATCAATTTAAAAAAAATTAAGATATTATATTGATGAAGAACTTTATTATCGAACCAAAAGATATTAAGGGTTGGTATTTTCATCTCTATTGTATTGAAGAAAAACAAATTAAATTCACTAGAATTAATAATTTATATTGATAATTATCATAATTTATTGTATAAAATAAAAAAATCGATTTAAATTTTAATAGGATTCATTTTCTTGTTAAGTTAATTAATAGTTATACTAATTATAAATAAAAATAAAAATAATAATTTAAATTTCCTTCACTTAATAGATTAAATAAGAAACTATGAATGAAATAGATTAGTTATAATTAATTTAAAATTCAATAAATTCTATTAATAGATTGGTTGCGATCTATTTAAATTTTAATAGCATTCCTTAACTCGGCAAGTTAATTAATAATTATTAAACAATCAAGAATAAAAAGATGTTAATTGTTTTGGTAACTATTTTTTTTTGAAAAATATTCTTAATAAAGAAATTATAAATGAAAAATATTAGTTTTAGTCAATTTATTTTTTTAATAAAATCTTTAATAGGCATCAATTTAAATTTTAATAGAATTTCTTAATTTAATAGGTTAATTAACAATTACAAAAACCTCAAAACCTCCATTCTTTTTTCAGCCAAAACCTCCAAGCGTTTACTTAAAATCAAGCGCTGACCTGCCCATCTTTATCTCTAGACCTTGAAATTGACTTTTTTCACCTTTTCCTCACTTTTTTTTCTGGCCAAAATCAAGCTCTAATCCACCGGCCACCATCAAACTGGTCACTTTTCTCGACTTCTCTTCCGTTTTCTAGTAACCGCACCACCTCAAACATTCTTCAGTCATCAGATTCAAAACTCAAGCGTAACCACAAACCAGCCACTTTTCACCTAAAAATAACACTAAAACCTCCGGCCACCACCACCCCCGAACACCAAGTGTGAGTTTTTTTATTTTAAATCTTTTCTTTTTAGACGACTTGCACATGCCCATTCATCCAAGAGCTACTTTTTAAATCAAATTATTCATGTGCAAATCAACTTGATTTTTTTTTAATGATTTTGTCAAAAAAAAAACCCTAATATTCTCTCTCTTTTTGTGTGTGTTTATATANAATATAAAAAAATAATTATTATCTCAATAGCAAACATGATTAACATTTAAATCACCAAAAGAGACAAAATAACTGGAGCAAACCTTCTTTTGTTTTTCTTTGTTTAGTTCAATTTCATGTTTGCCATCCAAGTCTAAAACAAGAACTTTCTTTTTTTTTCCGCGTGAGACCAAGAGGAACAAATTACATTGTTTTTGTAGGCAATTTTGAATAGGATGACATCATGGTTGGATAATCTTCCAAACGAGCCCCTGCTTTTTTGTCAATTCAACAAATGAGCCCTTGTAAAAACTTTCATGAAATTTACACCACTCATCACATTTGATCAATGAACCCAATTGTACTTGGTTATAATCAATAGTCTATCCTAACATGGGGTACTTTCGTCACTTTTTTTTTTTTTTTACATTTGGGTTAAAATGGATTGAACATGGGAAACATAGGGTAAATTTGATTGAAAAAAATTACATTTGTCTAGAACTCAATAGAGCAGGCAACTCTCTTATCTAGAACTTGGTGAAATTCAAAAAGTATGTTACACTTGTTTTCTTCAATCGGGAACTAAAAAGTGGTTATAATGTGTTTGATGTTAAAAATTAGAGCTTTCAATTACAATATTATTGTTTTTTTCTTAATTAAAAAAAAATTATTAGATATTATTTATTGTTTAAAAAGGAATCCTGAAATTGAAAACCTTAAAAAAATCAAATGTTGGCTATTTAATCAAGTAAAATTTAAACTCTCATACAATAATAAACCTTTATTTATCTTAATTAAGCATGTATAATTAAAAATCATTGGAAGTCCTAATTTGAGAATTAGGGTTATTGTTCACAAGACTTTAATTTTAAAATGATTGCTTACAACATTGTTAATAGGTTGATAAAAGCCTTCAACAAACTTTATTTAATAATTTTATAGCCTAGTTATAAAGATAGACATGTTTAATTGGGTAAAAAAACCATGTCATGACCTAATTTTGTGTTCTTTAAAATTTTCTATTTTTCATGTAGAAAATAGTTTTCTTTAAAAAAACAAGGATAAAAAAGTAATAATCTACAAAACAAATTCTTCATTTCTAGTCAGACATGTGCTTAATTCAAAGTTGGTAAAAAATGAATAGATAATTTAAGATCTTGCTAAATAAGTTTTAGAAAATGAATTTAAAATTTGATAAAAACTACATAAATTAAAAGCTTAAAAATGAACATGGACAAGGTTGCAAAGTTTAACAATTCAATTTTGACATTTAAGGGCTTAACTAAGATTGAAGTTGAAAACTAAGGATTGATTTTGATTAAAAATATGATTTGTCAATTTGTGAAAACAATTAAAGATTATAATGTATTTTTATTTTTCTTGATATCTAGTGAAACAAACTATCAAAATAAATTCAATTAATCCTTTTTTATTTTGATTTTTAATTTTAAGTCAAATTTAAATTTGAAAACAAAAAAGAGGATAAGTTTGTATTGTTTGAGACTTTAGGATTCTTATATTATAATTACACATACCAAAACACAAATAATAAGAAAGCATAAAAAATCATAAGAAAACTCAAAACATAAATCTTAGAAAAAAATATTTAAAACACTATAAAAACTCGTTTTCTTTCTCAATCTAAAATATCACAATACCATTTTATCAAAAAAAAATAATAATTCTTGGCTAGGCTTTGAATCTTCTCAAATGCACTGTCTACTGCTATATAATTAGAAGTTTCCACTGCGACCAACGCTTCTCCCTCATCATAATTTCTTCTATATCTTCTTAATAAACACAAAAAGCTTCTCTAACTAATGCCTCAATCATGAGCTCCTCCAACATACCAACTCCTCCACCTTGAGCTCATTTACAATTGACATCAATAACCACTTGAAAAGAAGAGGCAAAAGAAATAAAATATTAAAAAAAAAAGGAAAAAAAGAGTTTTAATAGTAAAAATGACCTCCCATATCTTTGTCCCTTAAACCTATAATTGTTGCATACTCATTTAGAGTATCAATCTAGGTAAAACTTGTCTCTGTATTCTTGATTTCATCATGTTTTTTCATGTATTATAATGATTTATACATAATGTCACAATAAGCATATAGGTTGCACCATATTTAGAAAACTTCCTTCCTTTCTATTAAACCTTGACTTGTATTTAAACATGTCGAAAATCTTGATGTTAATCCCTGTAAAAGAAGATTTCAATAATATTTAGATTTGAATGAACATTTTTATGTTAATCCCTAAAAAAAAAGTTCATGAATTTTTGAATTTTAAAAAATATTTTGACTTTAATCCCTAAAAATAGAAGATTTCACTACCTCTTAAATTATAATGAAGATCTTAATGTAAATCCCTAAAAATAGAAGATTTCATTAAATTTGAACTTTTAACAAAAATTTCAACATTAGTCCTTAAATATAATAGATTTCATCAATTTTTGAATTTTAATGAAATCATGATGTTAATCCCTAATATAAAAATTATGATGTTAATCCCTAATAATTGGAGATTTCATCAAAATTTAATTTTAAAATAGGCATTAGATCCATATGAATGGTGAGAATTAATCTTTAAACCCACTATTTTAAATACATCTAACTTGACCATTCATAGTCAATCACAATCAACAAATATTTCATCATAATATCTAACAACATATTTAAAAATTGTTCAAATCTAAGTATCTCATCAAAATACCATAAGCTAATAACATATTGAATTTTTTTTGTAAAAATAAGCAATAAAATGCATTAAAGGGCTAAGATCAACTTATTAGGGTTATTGAGGTTGTCCAGAAGCTATTGCAACAGTAAAAAAAAAAGTAGAAATAGTAGCAGCGAGTGAGGTTCACGCGCCACCCCTAGTGTTGATATGTGTTCCAATAGGGATGGGCAATTAGATAACCAATATCGTGATCTAGGACTGATATCTTGTTAAATTGACAAGTGTGGAAATTTATTATTAGAATTAGAACCTTAGACAATGGGCTTACTTTTTATAAAATAAAATTTGATAACGTGTTGTCTAGTTTCTTAAATTGTTTAATTAATGTGTAGGTTTATCTCAACATCGAACTACCGAATTGATTTATTGATATCTTTTTTATATATCTATTTAGTTTAAGAGGTTAAAGGAGAAATTCTTTTTTGGAAATATCTCTAGTACTTTATTTTGTTAAACTTTATTTTTATTAAATGCAGTCCATTAATTCTATATTGCATACATGTATAATTTATATAGAACTTTATTTTGTTGAACTTTTATGTAAAAGTCTTATATTCATCATCTAAGTTATATTATGCATGAATGAAATTGATGTAAGTAATTAATCAATTGTTTCTTTATTTAACTTGTATGTGTTGACATTAAATTTTATAAAATGAAAGTTTGGAAAAGCATTTGGTTACATGATAACTAGTCTAGTCCATAAATATGTACTCTAGAATTGATAATCAAATAGTATAGATAATATCAAGATAATAGTCATAAAAAAAAAAGAATAGGTTTTCTTTTTATTATTTTAGGATCCATGTGAATAGCATTTGAAAAGTTAGGATTGTTACAATAAGAGAAATGAACTAAGGGCTATCATGGGTTTTTATCCTCTTTTTATTTTTATTTTCATCTCTTCTCTCTCTACTTTACTAATGTTCATCACTCTTTATTAATGTTGTTTTTTAGTACAATGGTTATGGACGGTTTTTTTATGGTAGCTCCCCCCTAATTTATTAAGATTTCATTACTATTTATAGCATAATTTTTTTATCATATTCTCTCTTTAGTTAATTGGTCCCAAATAACTTAATTTTATTTTGGTCTCTCATGTTTTTTTTCTAAACTTCAGCACACTTGATTTTTGTCATATTCTCTTTTTTTTAATTACTTGTCTCCAAGAAACGTGATTTTATCTCAATCATTTGTTTTTATTGTTTTATACTTTAGCCCCTAGTCAATTGTGCTTCATATTCTATTTTTCATTCTTATTTGTTATTTATTTGAAAAGCAAAGTTAATATCTATTAGATAAAAAAAGCAATCAATAATTACAAGATAGACACGAATGAGTCGAAAATATATTTCCTTGAATTTGATTTTTTGAAAAGAAATTGACATTTATGAAATGGGAGCAAATGCATTGAAAACATATTTTTTGAATTTATTTTTGGTTTTTTGAAAATAGTTTAAGAAAAAGATGTTATCTTAGATTTTTTTAGGTAAATCATATTTTTATTGATCATTTAGATTGATTTTAAACTCATTAAATTAATCAGGTCATATTGAGTAAACTTTACATGGTTTAATTTAGGAATTGAATTTTATAATTTATTTTGATTTATTTTCTATGGGTTATCATGGTCTTAAAAAAACTCCGGTATTGAATTTATGCTCTTTTTAAAAAAAATTAATTTGAAATCAAGTTTCATGATTCATTTTAATTTTTTTTCTATAAGATTACTATATTATGAAAAACAAAATCTTGATTTTAGATCGATGCTCGATTATACAAATAAAGATCTGATTTTATTGTTTGTGGGTATTCTTTTTTAGATCATCGGATTGTTTTAATTAAGTTTTTTTATTTTATTGATTCAACATTGCATTAATTAGAAATTAAGCTTGATGATTTGTTTTAATTTATTTTTTATATGATTATTATAATCTTCAAAAAATCTCAACATTGAGTTGATGCTCGAATTTGAAAAAAAAAATTTATTTTTATTATTTGAAAATGTCTTTTTTTTAAGGTCTTTTAAATTTTTTTCTTTCTTTTTATAAGATTTTTTTTCATCTTTATTTATTGGCATTGTGTTTATTAAAAAATATATGTTATAATATATTTTAATTTATTTTTAAGTTTAATATATTTTTATTTTAAAAAATCAATTATCTAATTCAATAATTGGATTGTAAATATCCCCCGCCTGGATGCGGGGAAGCAAATAATTGTGCATGTGGACATATGGTTTAGCTAATTTGGTTGCTAACTTGGGTAATGAGGTTATTTAGTTCACAAAACCACCAAATTCTATAAAAGATAGCGTGTGAAGGGATTTTTGTACAAGGAAAAGCAAAGTTACAAAATAAATTGATAGATTATTTAATAAGCTTTAATTTTCAATAAAAACAAATATTTTTTTATATTATGTTTTTTCATCAAATGATTTTAACCATTTACATGAGGTGTTGTATTTATAAAATCTTAATATTTTTTTTTAAAAAGAACTCTTTAGCCCTCTTTTTTAGCTAGAAATTTTTTTTTTTGAAAGTGAATTCCAGAAAAATAAATTATTTTTTGATATTTGGTAGTATAATAAAAATTAGTTGGAAAATACTTTTCAATATTTAGTCATGTTATGTAAAATGAGTTAGAAAATAATTTATCAGTATTTTATTTTTTAAAATTTATTAAAATAATAAGAAACAAATCTTACAATTAAAAGGTTGAATGAGAATAAAATTAAAAAAATATATATAATTTTATAAATTATCTCAAATAAAATAAAAAAATAATCAAAATAATAGAGATCAAATCTAATAAAAAAATTGAATGATGAAAAAATAAAATAATAATAATTATCATTTCATAAATTATTTCAAATAAAATAAGTAACAATCAAAAGAATGAGAACTAAATTTAATAGATAAAAAAATTCAAATAATAAGAGAAAAGCAAATAACAATTATAAAAATTAAAATTAAAGTTAATATAAAAATTAAATTCTAAAGGATGAAATTAAAAAATAAATATTCAAAACAAAATACTTATAACAATCAAAAGTTTGAGGATCAAATTTAATATAATCACTAAATAATATGACATTTTAAATTTTTCATAACTTCTAGAAAGTGTTTTTTATCTAAAATAAAAAAAATACCTCTCTAAAAACTAAACTAATTTTTTTAATTAAAAAATATTTTTTATTGATTAACTTTTTTTAATAATAAATAAAAACAAAAAAAAATTAATAAGGCCGCCGTACTGAATTGCCTGAGGGCACCCAAAATTATTATGAAGAAAGGGGAATACAGTAGAGCCAGGCACTTACTGGGGGCCCACTGTTTTGTGACACAGGAACTAAACTGGCAGGAAAAAAAACACCAAGGAGCTAAAACAGTGCACAAACTTGATCTCCTTGAGCAAAAAAAAAAAAAAAAAACCTTGCTCCTTGTTTCTCCAATACGTGAGAATTTCCAACGCCATGAGAGGAAAGCTCTTGTGCCTTCTTTAGGCCGCAGCCTATATGGAAATCCAACTACCAGGGCAGAAACTAGGAAAGCAGCACCAGCAGCCTCTCCACCTGCTATCCAAATCATCCCATGTATATTTATGATAGAACATTTTTTATTTTTGGATTCAACAGGCAGAAGGCAAAGCAAGAACATTAACTTGTCAGGAATATGAATAACAGAAACAATGCTAGTAGTAGTATACCAGGTATAGAAACTGCGGGAGGAGATGATCCAGGCACCGAGGCACGCACCTCATGAGTCCCTGTTAGATAATAATAAATACAGTTAAATCAGTTATCGTGAACAAATAACCTGTCAGAAGTAAAAAATGAAACGAATCACTGCTTTGGGACAGGTCCTAATAGGTTGTTACTGGATAGATTCCTGAAGCCGATATTTAGAAACGCTCACTGTTGCAGCCAAAACAATGCCGAAGAAAAGTAAAAAGAGAAAAGAGTGGTAGAATTCAACGAGGAACTCACAGGAATCGCAGGGCATGGAGGTCTGTCAGTGGCATATGTAGGTATTGAACCTTGCAGACTGTTATCGTTGAGGCATCGTTGAGGCAGCTATTTGAAGTCGAGCATGCAACAATGACAAGAACCTTAAGTTCCATTACTATCAGTAATTGCAGCAGAAAAAATCGAAAACTACTAAAGGAACAAAAACAAACACACTGAATTTAGGAATTAGGAGGCTGAAAAAGGGACCATATCTGCAATATCATTTGGACAGTGGAATGCATTATTATCAATTTATCTAGGTTTAAGACTTTTTCAAGGACCTGCATCATGCAGCATCTCTTACGTGCTTCGACAAAGTTCCCTTCTCTTTCTTAGCAAATGTTTAAATCAGTATTTAATGTTCGCTATAAGCCAGACCTTCAATTAACATTTCGCGCATTTCTGGAACTATAGAGATTTATTAATATGGGCGACATATTCATCATTTATCATGTTATTACTTTGCAGATAACGAAAAGACCTTCAGAAATAGTTTGGAGACAGCAAAGGTGGAGGTGTGTTCATACAGGAACCGCAATTTTGTCAGATTTCCCAATGTGTCTGGAATGGAACCATTGAAATTGTTCTAGTCAAGATCCAAGTTCAACAAGTTTGTCAGATTCCCAATATCACTAGGAATCTGTCCACCTGATAAGTTGTTGCCAGAAAGCTCCCTGTCATAGAAATATTGTTCTAATTCAAGCAGGACAAATATCTCTGATGGTGTGTTACTTGTCACAAAACTAGCACAATAAAGCAACAGGGGGTCGAGAATTAATAAAAGCAAAATAATAATAGACATTTTAGCGTTCCCAACCCAGTCCAATGCATATAAAAGAGACCAATCCAATGGAATCCACCGAGTATACTTAAAAATCCACAATTCTGGTGCGTTCTTCACCTTATCTAGTTTACAAAGCTAGAACAAGTTTAAAATCCCTTTGGACCAAGAAATTATCACTGCCGATCTATTTCACCATCACAAGACATTTTGTCCCTGCAAATTGTCTGACAAGTAAAGTACATGCACAAGCAAAAATGGCTTTCATGGACCTGTCTCCTACCGTAAATAAATAAAAAGCAATTCTTGCCTTTTATTTCTCAAATGTGGGGTTCGTTGCTCTCAACCCAATCATATGAATTTCCGCCAATGAATTGATCAGCTTTCTAGGTGGAATGTAAACCAGGTTCATCAAAGGAATCCTTTTGTGGTTTCCTGTGTCTCAGCCAGCATGCAAACCAAATTACCAGAGCAGCAAATAGTGACACCACACAGCAACCACCCCTCCAACTATGGCTCCAATATTGGGCTTACTGTCTCCTGAAATGAAAAACAAGAGCGTTATATAGCCAGTTTTCTCATGCATATTTTGTCATAAAAGTCCTCCTCGTCGTTTAGCTTTAAACAGACAGAAGCGACAGTAAAATCTCAAGAACATTAATAAACATAATGCCGATAATCTTCTTCTTTTTAACTCGTCTTGTCCTGAAATGTGAAAATCTTGCAATAAAAAGTAAGTGCTTAAGGAATTTGATGGTTCATATTTACGTACTCCACTCGATACTCTTGCTATACTTTGGGAAACGGCTTATGGCTATCAAGACACAAGTTCTTATTGCTAAAAACTTGAGAAGTTAAACTATACTGGTTAGGAAAAAGAGAAACAACAGAATACAAGCAATTCCGATAATCAAAGAAAAGTGAGTGGTTCGTGGTCATTAGGCTAATTAATCTGGGATCACATCTAAAATTAATAAATCAATTAAGAGAGCATACCATCTGGACTAGAAACTGCAGGCGGGGATGATCCAGGGCAAGGCTTCTCAGTTATTGGCCCGCATAGATCCAAGTTATTTGCATAACTGCAAATATAAAAACCATTGACTCGTCAGTCCACACTAGTGAAAAATAAATCCACTTTACATCACTTTTACTTAGCACAAAACCTGACGGCAGTAAACAATGAAAATGAGCCATTGTGTGGAACAGGTCCTGATAGGCGGTTACCGGATAGATCCCTGCATTCAATATTCAAAAATGTTAATCCTTGAAGCCAAAATACTGCTAACTACTACGAGAAAAATGGAAATGATTGTAAATTTTATCCAGGAACTCACAAGACTTGCAAGGAGTTGAGGTTAGTCAGTGACATAGGTATTGAACCTGACAGGTTGTTGCCGTTGAGTCGGCTATTGGAAGTTTGGCATGCAAAAAGATAACAATCTTGAGTTCCAATACTATCAGTAATCGCAGCATAAAACTCATAAACTAATACAATGAGAAAGCAAGGGAATAAATTTGCAAAATCACTTGGACAATTAGAAAACAACGTTGTCAAGGCTAAAGACCTTGTCAAGTATCTGCATTATATAGCCTTCCTAAAGAGCTTGTTATTTCAGATCAAATAGTGGGGCGATTGTGTTAGCAATAGTTTCTTAAAAACCACACCTTCAGTTAGCATTTTGAGCAACTTGATTCATGAAAATTGAAGTCATTAAGATGCCATAAACACCACATCAATTTGTTTGCAGATGCTTTGGCATTCTCGTGCTAAGGGATAAGAAACATCTAGAGATTCTTGGTGTAGCTAGCAGAAAAACAATGTCCCAATTGCATGGAAATTTGAAACATTGAGTCACGGTAATGTTTGAACAGCAGTTCATCATGTCTAATGGTACAGGAAAGAAGTATTTCCCCAGTTTGTAGCTCCAAGTAACTTTTCTTTAACAACATCAGTATAAGCTAGCAAAGATTTAGAGCTAATCAAGATAAATATCAATACAAGATCTCCACTAAAGATTAATCTTACTGGAGAATTATGGGAACTAATTGCATTTTTTCTCTCTCTCACTACTTTGCAGGCAAGCAAAAAATAAGAAGTATTTGAATGTGCGGTAGAAGAAATAATGCTCTTACAGGAATCGTAGTTTGAACAGCTTTCCCAATGCGTCTGGAATGGAACCATCGAAATTGTTGTTGTAAAGCTCCAAGCTCACCAAGTTCGTCAGTTTCTCAAGATAAACAGGAATATGTCCACTTAAGTTGTTAGCATAAAGTTCCCTGACAAGCAATGAAACCAAAAAATAGATAAAACACTTAAACTATAAGACAAACAGGCCTCCCCGGACCATACAAGTGCACGGCGAGCCCATGCAAAGGGTTTGGTTAAGCCAGATTCCACCAAGTATACAAATGGAACCTAACCATACATCCCCCCAATTATATCTTCCAAATCATCCACACTAACGATCCATCATTCTCCTACTCCAGAACGAGATTTTAGTGAATAATCAAAAATAACACTTGGTGGTAATTTTTCTTATACCCCCCCCGGAGCCCAGGTATCATATACACCCCCAAGATAAAGAGCTCTGAATACTAGAAGAAAAGCACCTATACCTAACAAGATTAAATGGATAAATAAAATTGTAATAATTTTATTTCTATCTTTCCATACATAACCATAAAATAGAAAAGATGAGTCTCGGGTTCTAGAAGAGCATGATAAATACCGCCAAAGCCCAATACTGCAGAGGAAATTAAATGAAGTAGGCCAGATACAAAGCATGGAAAGGTGCCTGTGACTTCCTCGCCAAGACCCACCCCAAATGTTATTGCAGTTTAAGATGCAGGGATCGCGAAGGGAATGTAAGATTTAACAGATGGTAAAAAAAAAAAGACTTACAAATACTGCAAATTTGTTAGCAGTGCAAGCTGTGGAACCAGTTGACCAGATAATAATGCATTTCCCATATCACTGCAGAAGAAGAGAGGTTATGGTCTTACATAATGAATTTCTTTTTACATATGAAAGATTGCAGGATTCACTTGTATATTTGAAAAGGGTAATTCAGGATCTGCCAAAATGCAGTTGCTTACAGTCTTACAACACTATCCAAGCTGTTGCATGTAACATGATTCCACTTGCAGGGGTTTTTGTCTGTACGATTCCAATTGTCCATGACATTGTTAGGATCTTGTAGATTGTTCCGAAAGATATACAGAGCATCGCCTGCTTATAAAGCCAAGCAACAATCACGGAAAAATCTGGAAATTAAACAATGTACATAACAATACAAGCTTGATAAAAATGTCCTAACAGGATGATTATAAATTTTTCTGCTAAGTAAATAAACTTCCCAATTACAGAACAATTTACTTCTAAAAGAAAATAAAGATTTCTTTTATCTGGACATTATTCTTCCAACTTAGGATCAAAAGAAGAAACAAAAACCACAAAGAATAAGATAATATAAAGCAAACCATAACACAAGCCATATATATACACACCTTCCTCATTAGCGAAAATCTTTGACAAAAGGACTGTTACTAGAATCAACACAGCAAGACAAGTCCTAAACTCTCTCCCCTTCAGCCTCCACATAATAATTACTATGAGAATCTCTTTACTTGCTAGCTTAAATCTTTGTCAATTTGTGATCAATGGGACTGTAAAGCATAACTTTTGTTTTGTTTTGCTAACAATTGATTCAAATTCCTCCATTGCAGACTTTGCAGTCTAAAAGTCAACCAGTGTTTTACTGACAATCATCACATGGCCGCCAAACATGACTTCCAATAGCAAGAAAACGAAGGCCCGTTTGTGCTGAAAAGTAATTTTTTCCTGGACTGCTGTTTTTCTTAATTACATTTTGAAAAAGTAAATTTTTTATATTTAGTAATGTAATGAAAAATAAATTTTATAAATTAAAAAATTGAATAAAAATAAAATTAAAAAAAAATCTAATTTTATAAATTATCTCATATAAAATAAATAAAAATTAAAATAATAGAGGTAAAATATCATAGCTAAACAATTGAAAGATAATGAAATTAAAATAATAATAATAATAATTTTATAAATTATTTTAGATAAAATAAATAACAATTAAAAGAATAAGGATCAAATTTAATAGATAAAAAAAATTTAATTAAAAAAATAAAAAAATAAAAATTATAAAAATAAAAACTAAAATTAATATAAAAATTAAATAAAATAAAATTCTAAGGTACAAAATTAAAAAAAAAATCAAAATAAAATATATAACAATTAAAAATTTGAGGATCAAATTTGATATAATCAACATATAATAAGACATTTCTAAATTTTTTATAATTTTTAAAAAGTGTTTTCATCTAAAATAATTAAATTTTTTAATTAAAAAATATTTTTTATTAATTAATTTTTTTAATAACAAATAAATATATAAAAACTTAAAAAATTATTTTTCATGAAAAAAAAATCATTTACAGTTTCACGTACATTGTTAGTTTTAGATAATAATTTTATGTGGAAGATAAGGAATCATTTGCTTGATTTGCGGTGCTTTGTTTTATAATATCATGTTAATTTGATTTTAGTCATTTAAATTAAATGAAGAGCTCAGCTTTTTTGACATTTGAAGACCTTGTGCTTAATTTATTCTAAAAAATTCTTTCGTTTTAAGTAAATTTTACTTAAAATTTATTTTTTTTAATGCTAAAAAGTTAGCTTTTAAGTAAAATCTATGATTGATTAGAATCAATCAACTCAAATTCCGCTTAACATCTCAAATTTCGAGGTTAAAAAGAAAGCAAATCAAGGCGCGGTTCAAGTCACCATACCATTGTACCAAATTGGTTTTAGCCCCACCTCAATATATTTAGGTTTTTGTGCCTTTGCGTTCAATTTTTTTTTTTCCCCTCCTGTAAGTGTTGATTCAGCATCTTCTTAGTAAGGAGAAATCAAGACACGGAATAAAAGAAATTTAGGCCATCCAATTTTTTTCAATGTAAAGATATTTTAATATTAGATTTATATTTTTATGATATAAAAATACTAATCAATATCAATAAAAATAGCATAGAAAAATTTTAAATTTTTTAAAAATATTTTTTTATGGTTTTTTTATTAAGTCATACCTAACCCAAAAGAAATCAGTATGAGATCGGCCCAAAAAAATTGAGCCAGAACCGACCAATAGATAGCTAATTATTATGTTGTGCGCACACTAACCAATAAATTATAATTAAATAATTACTTGCTTTGATTATATTTTATTTATTGTAGAACGTGAATTGTTCATGTTCTACATGCAAATGAAAACAAAAACCAAAATAAAAACAGAAAAAAAAAAAGAAGATTACTTGGTTGTGGTTTGTGGTGGCAAAAGTGATGGGGGACTATGGTGGCTAGTGATGCTTCTCCTCCTTCCTCTCTCTCCTATGTTTTTTTTTATTCTTTTATTCTTTTTGAGTTTTTTGTTCAACTCCCTCTTTTTTTTTGTCTTCTCTCTTATGTTCTCTTTCTCTCTTTTTTTTAGCTCCTTTGTGTCTTGTGCTCTCCCTTGTATTTATAGGAAAACAGGGGGAGAGAGGCAGGTGCAGTCATTGTGTAGCTGCCCTAAAACAACAGACAAAGGAGCGCGTCCCCTCTGTTTTTTCACCACCCCGTGGTAGGCCACAGGTCAAAGTTATTACAAGTAGCTATGATTAGCGTTTTTCTGATGTTTAAAAGAGAGATGAAGGATAAGAGAAATATAGATGAAAATAGGGGAATGAAACCTTTTTCTTCTCCTGTTTTTTGCACGTTCAGAGGTAAAAGAAAAGCTACAGTACCACTCAAAACGATACTATGTTAGGCTTTTTCCTTCTTCTTTTTTAACAATGTATAAAATGGTGCTGTTTTGAGCAAAACGCACTGTGTCATTTAAATAAAAACATTGCAAACTTATATCAAAGTACAAATTAGTTCTCAATTTGTGATTTGTTTAATCAAGTCATCAATTTATTTTTTTTTATTTTAAAAATCAATTTAATTGCATTTTTTTCAAATTAAATCACTAGCTTTGAAGGTGGTCACCTTTTTCAAATTGGTCCTTGGTCTCGAATTAGTGCAATTTGACTCTTAATTGAGTAATAAACTTTTAATTTCTTTAATTTGGCCCCTGATTTGGTTTTAATTACAACCCATCTATTTGTGCACCTTTTTCAATTTGATCCTTGGTTTTGAATTTCTTCAATTAAACCCCTAATTGGTCATCAAACTTTAATACTTGTGTAATTAAGCCCATGAATTGACCAAATTAACTCTTAAAAATTATAATTTGATCATAGAACTTTAATTTCTTTCAATTAAAACCTAAATTAACTCCAAAATCAATTTGTTTTGCAATCAAAACCTTCATAAATTCAATTAAACCTTCAATAAAATTTAATTAAGTCTATAAACATTTAATTTTAAAATTTTCTTCCTCAAATTATTTTTTTTCTTGACAGAACTCTCATCAATCAACAAACTACTATCAAATTTTAATCTTTGAAATTCAGAATCTCTTCAATCAATTTTTAACCACTTTCAAGGTGTTCTGGTATTCTCTTTTCACTATTATATTTGTTGATAATATTTTTTTATTTTTTTGTATTTTCTTCTTTTTTATGAAGAGAGAAATATAAATTGAGGAATAACCAAAAATTAGTTATGAAAATGATTCAATGGTTAGATTAATAATTATGCTTGATATTATAAAATTGAAAAATAGGTAATTTTTACGCCAAAATCCAAATTTGCATATAAAATCATACATTCATTTATTTGGAATTACCTTCTATATTTATAAATGTTTTCACATAGAATTTACAAAAAATTCTTCCTTTAAAAAAATTATTTTACCCAATTAGGAAGTTTACACGATTTATCTCTTATTTATATTTCATGAACCGATTTTATTACTTTACCTAATACAAAGATTGAAGTTAATTTACTGAGGTTCATCCTAATTTACAACAATTTTCCTTCTAATTTATCATTTTTTCAATTAAAAATTACCTTATTTAACTTTGATTTATTGATTTTTTAGGTCGGGGGTTTATAGCTAATTAGGTCGATTAACTCAAGTTTTGTTTTTTCAATTTCATCCTTTAATATTAGATTGATTAGTAATTAAGCTTCATAATTTATTTTGACTTGTATTTATAAGGTTATTTCTGTCTTATGACCCGCGTTACAAGTTTGATCAGTTGACTTGGGTAGGTTTTTATATTTTTTTAATTATTTTTTTTAATTTTAACCTTCAATATTAAGTTGATTAATAATTAAGTTTTATAATTTTATTTTATTTTTAAATTTTTATCTTTCGATATTGAGTTGATCTAATATGTTGTCATTTTAATATATACATATATAAAATAAAAAAAAAGTGGTCTTGATTTTCTTTTTTAGTTGAGTTATATATTTATCAGTTATCCAAGTTATTTTTGAACATGCTAAGTTGATCAAGTCAATTTTTATATAATTTAAATTTTTTTTACTAAAAAACAAATTAACATATAAATATTTTTTATGCCTAATTTTTTTTATCTAACTTAATTATATTATAGCGCTCACAATGATCTAGTGAAGTACATGGCTTGGAGTTGCATGTTATTAAGACCTCATAGGTAAATTTGTAGTTTTGGAGGTGCCACTTCATATAAAATAGCAAACCGTTTTTGAAAAGCTCATTAAATTTAAGGGACCATTTCCAACTTGGGGATGAGAGGTCAACCTCCCCCGCAGCCAACGTATATAAATAATGAAAATGTCCTTGTAATTTATCAATTTAATTCACTATATCCTTCTACTGTTATTTTGATTTATTACGTCCCTCTATTTTATTTTCTTTGCTTATTATGTTTTCATTTAAATAGCATACTGGCCATACTTAAGGTTTGATACATAGCACCCCGTTAGAGTGCCACATGTCAAAATCTGAATTTCATTTATTTTCTTTCCATTTCTTTTTACTATCAAATAACAAATTATTTAAAAACAAAAAACAAAAAGTGGTTAAACTGGTATTATTGTTAATATTTTGGTTTTTTAATATCTTTTTATTTGATAGTAAAAAAAGAAAAGAAAAGAAAATAATTGAAGTTCAAATTTTGACACGTAACAACCTAATTAAACCATTGCCACATGCGTAACATTAACTAGGTGCTACATAAATGAAAGACATATAAGCTAAGAAAGTATGGTAAGGGATACCATAAACTAAATTAACAGTAGAGGAATATAATAAAACAAATCAAAGAGAAATTTGTATACTTTAATTAACTTATAATCCTTAATTACTTTAGACTCCACTCTAGTTAGTGTTAAGTTGTTAACATGATGTATCATGTTAATTTGATTTAGTCATTTAAATTAAATGAAGAGCTAAGCTTTTTTGACATTTGAGAACCTTATGCTCTATTCTAAAAAATTCCTTAGTCTTAAGTAAATTTTACTTAAATTTTTTTTTAACGCTAAGAAGTTAGCTGTTAAGTAATTTCTTTGAGTTTTAAGTAGAATCTATGATTAATTAGAATCAATCAACTCAAGTTCGGTGTAACATCTCAAGGAAGATCCATGTGTTTAAGGTTAAAAAGAACAAAGAAAGCAAATCAAGGCGTGGTTCAAGTCACCGTACCATTGTACCAAAATGGTTTTAGCCCCACCTCAATATATTTAGGTTTTTGTGCCTTTGGGTTCAATTCTTTTTTGTTTTTTTCCTCCAGAAAGTGTTGATTCAACGTATTCTTAATCTAAGGAGAAATCAAGACACGGAATAAAAGAAAATTGTCCAATTCACATGTATAAACCTTACAAGTGACATCGTATATTGTTTGTATATATGTTCTTTTAGCAGAAAGTGATACGCATTCAAAATGGTCAAAATAGTAGTAATATATTCAGCAAATATGGTCATAATTTTCTTTGAAACATCCTTATCGTGGTGCAATATAATAGAGTCAAAGTTCAATCATACGATCATATCATCACCAAATTAAAAAGCCTGCCTTGTTGAGATCCTAAGATTGTCTTAGGTGATCAGTATCTTTTGTTTGGATGCTTTCGCTCACCAATATCCAGACAATTTTGGGCTTTTCCAACAACATTTTTTATGTGTTTTAGCATGTGTATGCATGCAAGATCATTCAAACTAATTATTAAATCAGGCCCGGGATTGACATGAAGCTCGCACCACCAGTTTATGTCAAACCCTAGCTAATCTTTTAATCAATTAGGGTTTTTAAGACATAGTTTTCATTCAGATAACATGATGTAAGCCCACATATAATTGCATCTTGTCTGCAGGACTTGAGACTTGAGCTCTTACTTTATTGAGGAGACAGGAAGTTGGAGACAGTCCATGCCATTTTTAAATCATGTTCTAGTTGTGGAACAGGTAAAGGTAGGTGCTAAAGAAGCCACTTGTCATGATCCTGCTACAGATGTTATGAAACATATATTTATATTTTAGTTTATATAGTCAATAAATTAATTGCGTACTGTGATTTAAAAATGAGATTTAGAGGTTTGGTTGATGTACTGTACAAGCCATGGCCAGCAAATCAGAACAGATGTAATCGCAGTATACAAATTGCATCAGCAGCTGAGAAAGCTTCAATGCAGAGAAATGATAACAAGGAAGTTAACCACATTCTTAAACCAAATCAATTCCCGTGGCACGCAATTCTACTGAATATGTTCATAATGTTTACTTTTAATATATCGACTGCTTCCAAAAAATGTTCATAATGCTTACTAGCTTAGCTTGAAAAGTTATTTCCTGCCATTTGAAATGATCATATTCAATTTGCTAACTTGGAATGGGTGTGTGTGTTTACAGCTCCAGGTTTCCATTAACTGAAGTTTCAAACAAGACATCATGGGAGTTTAAGAAAAATATTTTACGGTTCAACATAAAAATTAGGGTAGATTAATTTGAGGGACATATTGAATATTTGTATCCTGAGAAAAACGTTCTGGGTCAAGTTTATTCTTCGATAACTTGTGAATTTCTAACTCCTATAACTCATTTGGCATGCATAAGACTTCTTCCTTGAAGAAAAAGAAGGTAAACAGAAACAAAATTAGTTAAGAGTTTTCAAAATTAGATTGTTTCTTAATTTCTTTGTACTAAGAAAAATTAACCTAGAAGTGTGATTTGTCGATCGAGGAAATGACAGGGATGAGCTTGAGGCTTCCATTTTTGTTTTCAAAATACTAAATTGGTGACATTTCTTCCTACCAATCATGCGTATCGAGGATGACTTGAATACTTGAAAATTAACAAAAAAAACATTAAGGGAAAATTAGCGGTTGCCTTGAGAGAGTAACTGTTGATGTTTTGAAGCATTTCATAGATGCGATACAAGAGAATCTCGAGAAACATAACAGGAACAAAAGAAAAGCAAAGTGACCAGGCATATGTGCTAGAGCCACCCTTACCACCTTTTGGCGTTTGCTTCCTTCTTTTTTTAAGGCGTGCAAAGATACCGTGTCCATTGATATGAATTAATGGCTAATATTATTAAGAGCTTTCATTTACGAATATGTATCTGCATGAAGAAAGGATTGGGGATAGTTTGCTAGCTTCTATGGATGTCCAATCCATAGGTAGGATTTATTCTACCATTTATTCATTAGGCATAATTAGGGTGGCTCAAATAACATGCATTTCATGTTTATCAAGTAAATGTGAGAGGATGTTGCTAGCTTTATCTAGCTTACTTGGTAATCAAAGTCACTGAAAATTGTATATGTGCGTGTATATTAATGATAAACTGTATATTTGAACTAGTTTACACGTTAATTTAAGAAAAAAGTTTGTTTTTAGACGATTTTAAACACATAACTTTTATATCAACTTGATATAATTGAAATAAATTTCTATGTGTTTGAATTCAAGAAGTGAAGAAAACGAAAATATTTCCTTAACAACAAGGCCAATTCCTCGAGATTAAATTTTGCTTGCATTTTAGGAGGAATGAATACTACTCTAGTAATTGGCTTGTCAACAGTCAAATAAACTTTCGTGTAGGATTAACAACACGCTATGACATTTAGGTCTTTAATGTATTAAATTTCACCATGCGTTCTTTCCTAGTTAATTTTTTAAAAAAAAATTCAATTTAATTCTCAAAATCTATTTACATAATTAAACTTTTTTTAATCTAAGTTTGCACCCAATTATATATTTTTGCTAGAGGAAGGGCTGGATTGAAATTCAGAAAACCAAAATAAAAATAATAAATAAAATAGATGATGGATTTGAATTCCATATAAAAAAAATTATTTTATTCCCCCTATCTTTTTTAATTTATAAGTGATCGGTCCTTTTAATTTTTAAAAATTTAATTTTGATACTAAAGTTTATTTTTCTTGTTTCTTAGTCATTTTTTATGAGTAGAGAGAGTGAGAGGGCTCGTCGGATCCTAGATTGATGAGAGAAAATCATTATTTACACCTATTTCAATGACTAAAATTATTAAAATAGATATAAGTGAGTTGCACTTGGTGAGGAGAGTCTTATGGATATTATTTTAAGGCTTGCTATTACCTAAAATTATATATTTAATTTAAGGATGAGAAAAGTTATTCAATTTGATTTTGTGATTCGAGTCATTTATTGGGTTGCTAAATTGGTTTTTACATGTTCACATATTTGTTTTTAGGTGTTTTTTACTTTAAATGGGTTAAGAAATTGGTTTATTGGGTTAAAAACTCATAATCTCAATTTTCTAGCCACCACAACGAAAGTCAAAATCTGAGCTAAAAAAGCAACATATCATTTACTTTAGCAAGTAACACATCATCATCAACCCTTTTAAATAAAAAAAAATAGACCCGAATATATAGGTCTAAACTTCATAACTCGAATTACAAACCTAACAAATTAAGCTATATATCTAGCCTATTGTTTCTTACTATACTAAATTCTAAAAAACTGAACACAATAAAGTTGTTCATACCTTAAAACAACTAGCAATCAAAGAGAATTTTTTAATAAAAATTTAAGTTTTCCTTCACCTCTGCTTTCCTCTCTCTATTTACACCAAAACCTCTTTTACCAACCTTATAAACCCTCTAAATCACTCATTTTCTTTCTATAATCACTATTTAATCTTCTGATTTCTTAAAATCACTTCTTTTTTAAGGCATTTGCCAAGAATTTGGAGGAAAAATCAAGAGAAGAGAAAGGTGTATTTGTACCCTTTATTTTGCTTATTTACAAATTGGTCCCTAAGTATTTTAATGTCCTTAAATTGGGCCTTCATTCTTTTAACCAATTTTAATTGTTACATTAACTTTTTCATTGTTCAATTGACTCTTTAATACCCCTTCAAAATAATTTTATTGAAATTATATTGTTATTTATTATTTTATATATATAATTGTTTTTACCAGGGTTTTACATTAATGCTTTTTTTGTCCCTCACTTTAAGAGAAATATAATTTCACCCTTTTTTATTAATAATATTATTTTATTTAACTCAAATCTAAAACAGTGCAATTTTATATTTTATTGTCAATGATTTAACTTTGACATCTCAGCTCCACATGCCTGTCATAATTTTTTTATTTTTAAAAAATATGTTGTTTTGCAAAAAAAAAAATATTATGCATTTTATTTTTATGTAATTAAATAAAAAATAATCTTTGGGATAAAAAAATTATTTAATTCAATGACATACATAACTTTCATTGCATGTTTGGTTAACTTAAGCTCATTTTGTTTTTTAATTAATTTTTTTATTGATTTTATTTTTAAAAATTAAATTGATTTGAAATTGATCTCTCTCTTTTTTCAGGATTAAGTTTATATGTTAGTCCAAGTTAATCTTGATGATCAAGTATTTTTTTTTCACCATGAAAATATTTTTAAATTCATAGTTAAAATTAATATATTTTTAATGATTTGGGTTGATAACTAGAAGTGTTTGTTTGTGATCCAAAACATTACTAGTTAAACTTAAGGTTCAGTGATTTTGACAAAAATTAAGGAAACCTGCAAGGGTTGCGTGTAATAAAAATAGAGTGGCAAAACTGGGTAATTTGCCCTTGTCCCCCGTGAAACTCCTTGCACAAGAACCACTATCTGATAAACAGTTCTTACTTTTAATGAAGATTCCATGCTTTCACAAGCCATGCTTTGCAATGGTGCTGATTTCTCAAGTGCTTGTTTCTTTCCTTTTCTGTCCACATCAAGACCGCCTTTCCACTTTTTATATTTTTGGCCTCTTTACCCTACCTCTCCTAGCATAAAAGCCCAGACCCCTCTTGTTAGGTTCTGCAACCAAAGCTTCAAGCGAAAAAAAACACCTGTTCCTTGTGTTCTCCAGCTTTAGCATCATCTTCTCTTCTCCTGTATATTTGGCTACCTAAAATGACTGGAAAAAGGACCCAGATCAGCCCAATTGGAAGCCCCTTGTCTGAGAACATCTCGGAAAGCTCTTCCAAATTAGAGCAGGACCGATTACTCCCCATCGCCAATGTAAGCCGGATCATGAAGAAATCCCTCCCGGCAAATGCAAAAATATCCAAAGAAGCCAAGGAAACTGTCCAAGAGTGTGTCTCTGAGTTCATAAGTTTCATCACAGGAGAAGCATCCGAGAAGTGTCAACGAGAGAAGAGGAAGACTATAAACGGTGATGATCTTTTGTGGGCTATGACCACACTAGGGTTTGAGAATTACGTTGGACCCTTGAAGGTTTATCTCAACAAGTATAGAGATACTGAGGGAGAGAAAAATTCTATGGCTAGACAAGAGGACCAGTTATCTCCCATTAACCATGGTTCTCTTGGTACTCATGAAACTATCAAAGTCAATGGTTCTCCTTCTCTATCGACTGGAATGGATCTTCAGAGATCTAACGCCGGACACTACTCACTCGGCACGGAAGTAACAGCCAGGAGCTATGGACAAAACACAAGGTTCTTTGGTTATCAAGAGAGTTCGATGGTTGGTGATTTCAACACGAATACGATACGCGATCTTGGAGACAGGAATGGCAATATAGCTATGGCTGGTCAGCTTCATCACGGGGTTGGCTGGTAGAGAGATGTTTATATTTATATAAATACACACACACGCACGCACGCACAATTATGTAAGCTTATTTATTTCTTTGTTAAGTTAATTAACTATCTACATCTAAATGTCCACATATATAAAGTTATTGCAATTTCTCTTGTGCTCTTAAAAGTATGAAGATCGTAGAGCTTCGAAGTATCTCAATGAAATCTTATGTCTGTTCATTCAATACATAATTCAATTACCACACTCTGTTTCGGACTGTATTATACTTGTGGTAACACCTTCTTCTTTTTTCCTTTACAATCGATCAATATCATATATTGATATGTAAAAGATGTCAGCCATATGCATGACGGCCTCTAAAAATTCATCAAATATATCCAGTTTTATATGCAGATCACAAGGAATAAAAGAGTTGATCTGAAGAACATAACCTCTTAGTATAGTACAGCAGTCTATTTCTAAACTCAAGCAATCACGCAAGCTAGAAACAGGTCGTAGGGACTGTGAAATCCGCACTACTTTCGTTTCTATAGCTTGTGAGATTAAAACTGCAGTAGTTTATCTTCTCAGCACTCCAAACATGAAACACCAGCCCATGAGTGAAGCTGAAGACCGGGATATAATGATTTTGCAGAGTCAAGTGAACCACAGCAAGTGGTAGTGAGTTTAAAGGAGAGTGATAAAGTTAACGAGGTTAGTAAGTAGTAACAATTCCAAATAAACCTGAGCTAGCAAGTCAACCTCAAAGAGACAGCGATTGTGTAGGTGGGAATTGAGCCTCTAACCCCAAATGCTCAAGTCCAACGATATTTCATCAGGGATGACTACTAGCATCATCCTTAATTCCAAAATAAATCCAAAGAAGAGTTGAAGACCCAAGCTGAATTGGAAACGGGATTCTGGAAATGCCTATCCAAGAATCGATCAGGTTAAAGTCAAAATCCCGTTACTGATTGCTGGCTTTCTCATGACTAGTCTCAAAAACAGGTTCACTAGCCTCCTCATCATGGGTGCTTCCAAAACTGCTTCACTGTTTTAATTCTTTTTGCTACCATTAGTGTCGCGGACTGGAGCTGTTTTGAGAGCTAACAAGGGAAACACATAATTGATGGTTGCTGTGAATTAATGTTAGAGATAAATTTGACTCCCACAGAAAGTGGTGGACTGTATTGCTACCTTGAAAAAAGGGCCAAATTCCCCACAGGGAGATTCCAGCTCGACGTAAACCCCAAACTAAGATCAATCAAGAATCTTCTCAAAATAAATTCATCTGGTATCAGTTCATCATTTTCAAATATCCCGATGGTGCACGATATTTTATCTAGAAAAAAAAAATTCACCTTCACGAAGTTTGCCCTCACCCCATACTATTCGGGCCAGGCCTGCAGGTGGATACCGCGTCGTCATTTTTCTCTTGATTCCACCTCGAAAGTACTCGTCCCGGCATTATTCTCACGTACTGGCAGCGGCGCATACCTTTTCTCCCACTTTCTCACCACAAGTACCGTCCAATAACATCGAATATTTTTCAGTTCCAATGACTCAAAACTCAACACAGAGCCACACGCAAACTTTTTATACCGTCAACGAGAGATTCTCTTTTTTTGACCTTTGGCTATTAATCCAGCCAACAAGTTACTAATATTCATCTACCTTTAAATTAATAACGGTGCAAGCCACATAATTAACAGTCTTCATCAACATTTCCACCGATCACTATTATACAGTTCTTTACTTTTCACGATGAGCTACCATAAGCCAGATTTATAAATACATTGAATCGTTATGTAAAGGGATAACTTTTTTATATTAAACATTTTCAAATTTAATATATACTTTCTTTAAATTTTCTCATGTATTTACTGGCTTAAATATAAAAAAAAAATTCGTTCTATTGTTTTGTTTCAAAATTCATGAAGCCTAAACCCCAAACTCATATTCAAACCCACATTTCGTGACCCATGATTATAGCCTCGAGAAAACTTAATTTTTGTGTAAAGTTTTTTATAACCTTAATAATGGCATTGCCTGTGAAAATTAAATAAAAAGTCAATTTATTCTCTTTTACTACTCATTACAACTCTTTTATGGCTAACAAAACTCTAGACAAAGAAGAGTAATTGATCTTCTTACCATAAGGACTCTGACTCCCTCGTATCTCCAACAATTCTTTCATTAGGTGCACATGTTTAATGATATTTTTGTAACTATGAAACTATAATCTTGCACTCTTCATCCTAAATAATAATAAACTCTCATGCATACACTACTAATTATATAAAGACAACTAATAAGATGGGGCTGAATGAAAAGCCAACAAGTAATGCTCACACTCCTACTTTTAAAATTAGTTGCATCGAATAGCTCTTATATGGGATGCTCCAAACAAGAATTTAGTCACCATTAATTTTTATTTGAGTCTCACTCATTTACCCCTCATACAAAAAAAAAAAAAAAACTTATGCATGGCATAAAATTCATGACTTTAGAAGTTCCTAAACGTAGCTATCATCAAGTAGGAGATTCTCCACTTTTTCAAAGAATACTGCACAATAAACTCTCTAAATTATTTTTTTAAAAGACAACGGTGTAAGTAAAAGTTATAAAGATAGCAACAACATAAAAAATATAAGCTTTGATGAACAAACAGGATTGCAAATATAAACCATAAATTCATAGTTTTATTCTTTGAAATATAATCATAGTAGTATTTGTCTTATTATAGGTTTATAAAACCTTTAAATAAGCCATAAAATGCTACATTTACTAGAAAATAAATAAGAATATGAAAGCATAAAAAAATTAACACCAAATCTAAATTAAAATAATAACTATGAAAAACTTAAAAAATTAACAAAATTAACTCAAACAACAACTTTTAAGCTTAATTTTAGAAGAACCAGTGGTTCAATAAGAGATAAAGTCATTTAAAAAAATTATCTATAAAATCACCTGAAAAATTTGAGCTCGGTCTAATGGTATCTTTTATTATTGTCATTTGAAGTCGTTATCCTAACTTGTCATAACCAAATCTCTATTGGAGTCTAAACCTATCTCATTGATCCATAAAAACAACTATTAGGTCATCCAAATTGTTGGCTATAGCAAATCTCCATCCAATTATGATAGATCCCCACTAAAATGCTAATAACCTTTTGTTTCCATAAGTTCGGCAACATCATCCATCTTAAACAACAATGAGGGACTTATAGATCTTTGATATTATGTATATAATATAAAAAGCATCACAAAACTTGTTACACAAGACAAAAATATTTTATGAAAAGTTCTTTCATGATTTAGAGCTTAATTATAACCTCTATTTTTATAATTTTAACTTTAAAGTCATCTCTCACTTCAGCACAAATATTTCAATAAAAAAGAGTACCATTAATTTTTTTTTCAATCGCACGGCACAAAAATGAGAGCACCTAAGTCTATTTCCAAAGTTTCAACTATAAAATGTTCAAAAAGGAAAGACTCCTAAGACCTATCACCATATAAGCCCTAATAAATAAAGTATACAATTATTCACTGTAAAAAAAGTTATACAATCTCCTTGAAAAAAATCTCCTTAACATCTAACAAGCCATGAAAGATAATAATAGGGTGGAAAAAATCAATATAACTAAATAAGGTCACTCTTATTTCCACTCATAAAGAAAATCTCTCTAACATTACCAATCTTCAACTAAAGCATTTAAAAGGAGCATTAAGAGACATATTTATGATTGTCTTAATTCCTTGAGCTCCTAACTATCACTCTAGCCACCACATGCACTAAGATGTTAGTTATTATTAGAAAGAAAGAACTTTTGCAATATCTTTCTCCTATGAAAAGTGATGTAAACATAAGGATACTTCATAAGTTGTGCCTTTCTCATTATGACCATAGTCATGACATTGAGTAATGCCACATCTTAAAAAAAAAAAGATAAAAACAATAATCACTAAAAGTTACCTTCACTAGTTCATGCAAAAAATGAGCATGGCATAAAATCTACACACTTGATAATCTACCTTAGATCATATAATCTTTAAATTATCTTGTAGGAATTTCTCATTTATTTTGAACTTTTTAATAAAAGAAATAATTGTTCTTTAAATTTTAAATTTTGCAATAAAAATGTCCGCCACAAGATTCTTATGTCTTTATGAAAAACTTCGTAATGAGATTTTCGTATCTTTAAATGTGTTTTCAATGAATCTCTATATCCAAAAGAATCAAGAATTCTTCTCTAGTTCTCCAAGACCGCTTATCTTGAAAAGAATCAAAGATCCTTTCATAGGTCTCCATAACCACTTATCTCCAAAATAATTAAGGATCTTTCTTCAAAAACATTGAAAAATATTTACACAAAGATAAGTCTTATAGACACACTTTGAAAGAAGCAAAAATGAAAACATCTAAACACCTAACAACATTAACATTCTCATAGCCACAACATATAACATTTATATTTTAAATATTTTCTTCCCCAACTTCAACTAGTTAAGCCTTTCAAACACATCAACTAGTTAAGCCTTTCAAACACATGTATTTAAAAAACTTAAAAGGCAATTAATGATGCATAATATTTAAAAAAAAATCAATTTCATGTCATTTGGGGTAAGCCCAAACAGCATGATCATTCATCACCCCCATGTCGATTAGGCTAAGGCCACATAACATGGTTTTAACATTGTCTTGTTTTTTTTTTTTATTATTTGATCTCAAAAGTACTTAGCTTAACACCATGTAAAATTCTCAACTATTGGCGCACACCTTTTCTCCCATTTTTTTCACCATAAAATTGTTTGACATACACACACCAAATATTGTTTTCAAGTTTTAATGACTCAAAATGTGGCGTCGCACATCACCCATATACACAAATTTTTTTTTCTTACAAGTTCTTTGCAAACACAAACTTTGATGCAGGTTGGCATCTTATTTTTCAACCTATGGTTATTTCTATTCAACAAGTCATTGATATTAATCAACCTTTCCACCAATGGTAGTGCAAGGCACTACAATTAATGAAAGGCACCAATGATTTTGTCAATCAATTGTTATGTAATTTTTCACATCTTGAGGTAAGTTGGTGTGATTAAATTGTATAAATATCTTGGATCATCAGGTAAATAAAAAAAATTTCTTGTATTGAATATTTTCAAATTCACTAAACATTTTAGCAAAAAAAGCAAATCACTCCTAGGAAATTCACATTCCAATCTTAATAGAAAAGCAAAGGATAATCTTAGCTAACTGAATTTCATTCCTTTTGACAGTCTCAAATGAGTCATCCCTATATCCAATAATGCATTCATCAACAGAGAAAAAAAGAATTCAACCTATAATTGTGGCAACAATTCAATCTAGATAAAATACAAGCAAGCATTATTGAATCTACAACAAACAAAAAAAGTAAAACAAAAAAAACTCATAAAAAATACAAAAGCAATAAACATAACCAAAAAACTTTATTTTTTATATATGACCTTTCCCATTGGACATGCTAATAGCAATCTGTTTACCGAGCTTAAACAGCTGATTTTCCACAATCACTTGATGAATATCTTCTTCAAATACCTCAAAGAAACACTTCATACTATCTTCTTCTTTTTTAATAACCAAAAAATCAAAAGAAATCAAAATAATTTTACTATCGATTCATGTTAATTAGCGCTAAAAAATACTAATTAAAAAATAATATTTAAGGAGGATGCATTATCTTTAGAATTTACCTGCTCTAGGATTTTAGGTCTTGAGTGCAGCTTTTCTTTAGTTACAGAGGCAATATAGGCAACCCCTAACTTTCTTATGCTTTCCCTCCAGAAAGTCCATAATAGCAATAGCTACTGGCAACAAAAATTGAAACCTTATATATATATATATATATATATATATATAAGAGATAAAATTCAAAACTTCACTTAAGAAAATCAAAGGTGTTTTTGTTTTTTATGTAGTTTAGTGGTTGACATTTAAAAAAATAAAAAAAAATATTTTCATTGAGCAAGTAAAAGTGAGTTATAGTTAAAAATGTGTTAAAAGTTATCGTTAACTATAAAATTACCAAACAATGACATTAATTTATTTATTCATTTGCATCATAAAACTTATATTATAAAAAATAAAAAATAACATACACGCGCGTGCAGATATATATATATATATATCTTTTATTCATCCACTAAATTTATCGCAATGTCATCACATATATAATTTATGCGTGAAGATTTATGTAATGATTGTGTTTGATAATTTGAGATGTCATTGAGTAATATATCTTGTAGAATAAAGTTAAAATGTTGATCAAATTCATTAAACATCATATCTTTTTGAGACTTCTTTCTAATATAATTATACAATGTCATTAATACAACAACAAAATCTATTACAAGTGTGATTACAAGGTAGTAGATCTGCTGTGAAGTATTTTAATGTAGGAACATGGTTAGATCGGCTAAGAGTGTTGTTATATTTTTAGAAAAATGATGGAAGATTTGGGTAGGAGAACACTCTTAGAACTTGAGAGAATAAAATAAAGAGAAAAATACACATCTAAAAAAAAGTTAGCTTGAGAGAATAGAGATAATTCTAAGAGTGTAAAAATTAGCGGTCTGTATAATAAATATTTTTATCAGTAAATAGGGTTTATAGCTTTTAGATCTCTCAAAAAGCAAGTTGTTAGTGTTTTTTATGAGCTTGCAATGTAAACACAAAAAGTATATAGGTCCCATAATTTTAAAGCTTGGTTTTATTGTTACCAAACAAATATTTATTATAGTTGACCTTAAACATATTTTAAAATTAGTAAGCTGATACTTATTTTATTTTTATTGAATCTCTAAGATGTTATCAATTGATTTTAAAATTATACTCTATTTTTGTTTTTTAATAGCATGCCATATGCCATGAGTAATGATTAAATAAAAAGTAGTGCGTTAAAAAGTCAAAAGGATATTTATATTATAGTATAGTTTGCCATATTTGGTGGAATGTGATGATATAATATACTTTTATTTGGCATCTAACCTAGCAATGCTTGGGCTGCCATGAACCAGCTTGCCATGATTGTTTAACAAACCACACGATCTTACAACTATCCGACTTTTTTATCCATTTTCTTGGATCCGAAAGGCCTTTGATGCATAGAATTTTGGTGATTTTTCTGATTGAGTTGTTGTGATTAAGAATTTTGATACAGTTTTTATCCTTCCCTGGTGTTTAACTTTTGCTTGGTAATTTAGAATTTATTGATAGAAGGCAGGCACATAAACCACTTCATAGCGTTGACTAAACAAGAAATTGATTATTTTATGAGCAGCAACTTAAATGGGAAATTAGAATACATAAACACAATTAGAAAGAAATTATAATTATATGGTAAAATTGATCCTATCCTGTCAACCCATGTGGCATGTTATTAAAAAAAATTGATTTTCTCCTGCTTTAAATTTCTTTTTTAAGGAGAGAGTTGATTTTATATATTTACCGTTAAGGCCATGACAGAGACTTTTTGCAAGGTGACATGCCACCGATGGAGCTATTTGATGACATGTTTAAAATTATATTTAAAAAAAAATATTTAAGATTGATTTTTTTATTTTATTTTTTCATTTTCATATGAGGATATTAAAAAATAATTTAAAAAAATAAAAAAATATATTATTTTAATATAATTTCAAATACAAAATATTTTAAAAAATAATAATTAACATACTTTTAGACACCCACTAAAAAAATTGCATTTAAATACAGGCACTAAACTTAATTATCACAAGTAATAAACAGTACAGACAGACAGTCCAAACGATAAAAAAACATCCCTAGACGTTAATGAAAAGCCCCAACAGGCGCTCTGTTGTTTCCGTTGCTCATAGCTTCACAGTCCTCTCTCTCTCTGGTAATAATTTTGAGATTTTTAAAAGAGGCGGTCGTTGAGGCCTCCTCTTCTCTTCCATGGACACCGATCCATCTCCTTCTCCTTCTCTGACGATCCAAGAACCAACCCCCACTGATCATTCATATCCAGCGGTGGAGAATGGTTATAACCTTAAACCCACACACAGAAAGAAGAAAAAAAGAATCTTTAAAGACACAACTATAAAGCATCCGCCGCCGCCTTCGTCATCTTCTTCTTCCTCTGTTACTGCCTCCATGAATAGAATTTCGAACGTGGCATACAAACGACGAAGCCCCAAGGTGGTTTTTCCTCCGCTTAGGCACAGGGGCCGTGTTGGGGATGGTAATGTCGAGGCTAGTGCATTACATCTTGGGATGTCTTTTGCTGCTGTTGTTTCTCAGGTTTCTTCAATTTTCTGTTTTGCAAGCAATGAGATTGAAATTAGTGGTTTTGGTTCATAAAGTTTGGTTCTTTTTGGTGTCTGTTTAGTTTCTTAAGGTGATATGCTTGCGTTGGGAAAATTTGGGGTATCCCTTTTTTGTGGTTATATGTTATTCAAATTTGTATGCTATTGTTTCTTGCTATTCTAGGTTAAATATGTTGATTTGTTGGAATTGAGATAGATGGTTTTGGAATGCTATGGAGATTGTTGGTAGATTTTCTTATGTTGTGGAGTGTTTAGCTCTCTGAATGCACTTTGAGTTTATGTATTGACTTGGATATGCAGCCACGGACCATCATGGGTTACACACTTTTGGAAGTTAGCGTTTGATTAACTATATTTTTCACGAAATTCAGTGATTGACTTGAATAATGTTCTGTAAGCTGGTATTACAATGATTAAGGGTTTGGTCTGTGAATAAAAGGTTGCCAAGCAACTGTATCAAAAATGTATCGATTTAATGAACAATTGAAGGCCATTAAGATAAATGTAAATTTCTTAGAGACAGATATCTACCTTTTATCCATTTTTTTGGTGCTAGGGGAAAGCAGTAGGGGATAGAGACAGACCTTTCATGCTGTTATTAATGTGGATGTTCTATTGGTATTTGGGTACCTCATGGCTTGCAGTTAGTTACATGCTTTTACTTGTATGTGCGCATATTGTTAGTTGCATGTTTCTTATTTTGCTTGCATAAATCTGTTCAAATCTATTAGTCTCTTATGGCTTACTTTGATTTGTGCATTGATATATATCTAATTAGTGTATGCAAAGCAGTGTCCAGTATTTTATTCAACACTATGCTTGCAGTCTAATATCATTTGGTGGTTGAATTAATTTTGATATTAGGTTGACAGTTTACAGTTACTCATGCAATGAAAAGTTTCATCCTTGTGGGATGCATGTTTGACGCATCAGTTATTCTTTTAATTTGTATTTACTCGGTGAATCAAAAGGTGCACTGGACTCTGCCTTCTCTTAAATATACAGAATAGATTGGTGATTGGTTATGAAGTTAACCTTTAACATCTTCAGAGCTGTTTGTTTTAACCTGAGATCTTGACGTCTTGTATTGAGTCATGACTGCTATTTTTATCAATAGTCTTTTGTTTTTGTAAAATGAAAACATTGGAAAAAAATTAATTCCATTTGTCTTCCTT
This sequence comes from Populus ilicifolia, assembly GCA_015708895.1. Lineage (NCBI taxonomy): Eukaryota > Viridiplantae > Streptophyta > Magnoliopsida > Malpighiales > Salicaceae > Populus > Populus ilicifolia. The sequence goes on from SRLM01014271.1 coordinate 190,369, forward strand.
TTTATGGTTTTGTTTTCACTTTCTAATTGTCATGTATGCTATTAGCTTTTTCTCCCGTTGGTTTCATTCAGGAATGTTATGTGAGATTTCTGATCTTTCTAATGAAATGACTTGTCTTATGAAAAATCTCATTAAAAACATGCCAATGGCTTTTTCACAGTAATGGTGCAAGGTCTAAAGCATCTTTATCATTTACCCCTTTTTTTAATGATTAGTATTTGTCAGTTGATGTTGTTCATTTGTTGCTTTTTTTTTATTGTAGGTTCTGGAGAGGAAAGATGCAGCAGGTGACAGATTGTCTGTTGATCATCTTTCAATGGTAAATTTTTTGCTTCTTTCATGGATTTTATATTCACCTCTCAGAAATAGATCTTTGAAGTCACTGTTATGGTTTGACATCCCTTCTGCCGTGCATTTTTTTATTCTGCATATGGAAGAACATGTTAGTTTTGTCACTCAAATGGACTGGTTGTTAAACAGTTCATACTTAGATAACAATGCAATCAGATGCCTATCTAGTAAATTTTTCACTGCAGCTCAGTAAAATCACATAATTGGACAAATTTGCCTTTACATGCTTCTTCTTTGTTTTGAAGTCTGTTTGTTCTAATTCTATTGATGTTTGGAATGTTGGGAAAACCGAACTTAATGTGTCTACTTTCATGCAGATCTGCACTTCAGCTGTCAGAGAATCTTTAGTCAGTGTAAGCCAGACCTTAACTGCTCACTTATCCATTGACTCTGGTTTTACAAGTCAAGTTCCTTCATGTACTTATCAACATCGGGCAGGCCACAAAATGCTGACCTTACACCCTCTGTGCAACAGGTCTTTGGTGACAAATTTGATTTCTTTGCAAGAAATTTTCAGAATTCATTTGGGAGCACATTGAGTACTCTTAGATTGATTGATGAATCCTCTATCAACAAGAGACCACCTGTCTTAATCCACCAGAACCTAGATATTTCTGCTTCAGACAGGACTCCCAATAAAAGTGTTGGCTGTGCCAGTAGCACTGGTATCAAAGATTGTGACTCAGAAACAGACCTGCCCACTACTTTGACTGAGGATCAAACACGTATACTTGAAAAGGTAGAAGAGAACATATCTGTGGGTTGCTTGGGGCAAGAACTTGCCCTTCACAGACAAACCAACCAACTAGCCTGTGCTCCTAGCTCATACCCTGTAATTAACATGTTTAGCACTATCGAGAGATCTGTTGTCGAGCAAGCCCGTTCTAATGACCTGAAGGAAATAGAGATTGGTCTTGCAATGAAAAAATTGAAGTTGGAAGAGGACTTGTTGAATCTCACCTCAGAATCAAATTATCTGGGGAGATCAAAATTAGCAATGGGCATGTCAAAGGCATCCTTTGAAGTTGACAAGTTCAAGACTCAATTAGAAGACACAAGGCATGCTGAGCTGCGTAGAAAGTGCACGGACTGTCTTGTTGCTGGTTTGATCATCATGTCTGCCTCACTATCATACAGCGCGTATGTTTATTCATACAGAAGGATCAAAGAAGCTACTGAATCCTGCTCTCTTTTGCATAAGGCAAGGACCATGTCTTCTTGCTAATGTCATTTGATTTAGTTTCTTGAGATGTCTGTAACCATCATCTTTGCTGGTATGGTGGTCTGGTTCTACATGCTCTTTTTCTAGTACTAGGTACTAGCGAAGGTGCTTCCCCAAGCAACAACAGAGACGCTATTAAAAGAGAAGTTTTAAATAAAACTATAAAATCAGGAGCATATTAGCTCGGGACTTGAGGTAGATGGTAAAGGTAAGGACTTGGGAGTTGCTTGGGCAGGCGTTGTAGTCAAATCATTGCTAAATTGTTTTAGCAATCTCGATCTAAAACAGTGCCCGAACCACGAGCAGAATGCAAGATTGTTTTTATCTCTGTGAGCAGAATGCAAGATTGTTTTTATCTGTCTTATGTTTTGAACAATTTCTATTCCATTCCTTTAGTAGCAGATGAGATGATTTTTTGTTTTCTTTGCTATATATTCTTCTGCCCTAGTTAAAGTCATTCCGGATGCCTGGGAAATATTTTTACGTTTCTGGTTATCTGTTTCAGGAGTCCAAATTCGGGTGGTCCGTCAAGCCTTTTTCATCCTTTAATTCCTGGCTACAGGTACTCGTGTGCCAAGTTCAAGTTGTGAGCCAAATGGCATTTGGCATCCTAATTATCCTTGCAGTTGCTGTTTTGCTTGTTCAACGTTCCTCGTCTCAACACCGGACAATGCCAATTACTTTCATTCTGCTGCTGTAGGGAGCTGTCTGTGGTTTTACTGGCAAACTGTGTTCTACATTGGGAGGGAGTGGATCACTCTGGCTTCTCTATTGGGAAGCTTTATGCTTGCTGCAGTTCTTCTCAAATGTATGCCCATCAACATTGTTCTGTCTGCTTCACGGGTCAGTCACCGTCATGGCCATCGCCCGAGGGGCAAAACGTAGCATAATATGCCCATATTGGCTCCGGAGATCACTTTTCTATGCTACTTCCCTCCTGCTTCTACCATTGTGCTGTGGTCTCTTGCCGTTTGCTGGCCCTGGTGAATGGGCAGATCATTTTTTCTCTGGTAAAACGGATGATTGAACCAAGAGTTAGAAGCCAAGGAAAGCTCCCATACATATTCGCAACTGATCAAGCTTCCGTCTTTTTGTATGTAATTTACCTGTACTGTACGCCAAGCTGCCCAAGAGTTATGTTCGTGCTGAAAATAAATAAGGTGGGCTGCTTTGTACACTGAGATGTTACTTTATCCACCGATGTACCTCAAACAACCTGGAAAATTTAGAACTGATTACGAAAATAAGAGCAACAAGGGCATCCAGTCATTTATTATATATTCGGTCATTTATTGTAATGTTGAGATACTATAACTCGATGTTTTGGGACTAAAACTTCTTGTCATAAAAACTAATGTGGATGAAATGGACGGGAAACCAAAGAGAAATCCGAGCAACAGGTGGATTGCACTGCTGGCCGATACCTAGAAAATGTGAATAACCTCAACAATGTATCTTACAAAAGCCTGCTAAAGTAAAAATGTGCGCCTGACTGACTCTCAAAAAGTTTTGAAACTGCAAAGTTTGTATCTCCTAGACACCTAGAATGATAAAGTGAAACTGCGGCACTAGAGGCATGGCTCCTCCCAGCTTCATGGTAAGCAAAACCTTTAAATTTGATTCTTTGCAGCCAAAACAGGCTTCAAGCAACTGCCATCCCTGTCCTAGATGTATCCACTCACAGAACCTCATGAGCCTTCCCATAATACCTGTTTATAAATGATGCCTGCAAGGGAAAATCAGCAAACATCACAAGGAATTAAGAAACTTCACTTCATGGAAAAAGGAAAGTGCAAGGTCTGAATGTTCTACTGATACTTCATGGTCTACCCTCTTTGACCAGGGAAAATCTACTAATACTTGGAAATCGAGTGAATTAAGGAAACAAATCTAGATGTTCCCTTGAGAAGGTAATCATAAGGGTTGCAAACTGTCTGAACCACAATCAGATTTTTTTCCTTTTCTCTCACTAATTCAAAGCATAATACATAGGAGTCAAAGGCAGGACATCATTTATGCTGTACATTGGAAGTACATAAAGGAAGTCAAAACAGCCAAGCTCTCTCCAGGTGACCTTTCAATGATAAAAAGTCAGAGGTTGAATATTCAACAGGCTGTCCCATGGTAAAATGTCTCTACTGCAATTAGATTTCCTATTCTTAAGAAAAATTAATAGAAACTATAAACAAACTCTATTAATCAAAAGCTGCTTTCACAGAATGATGTCCTTGTGGATATTGTAACACTCTACCTTCACTTTTGATATGTCAGGTGTATCAGGCGTTTGCACAGGATAGAACTTGTAGAACCTCAGATTTTCAATCGCTTTTCTAGTTTCCTCACTCATTTCTTCCAGGGCCTTTCTCCTGGCTTCCCTAGCCTGCACCAAAGGAAACTTGTTACAAAGCAGCTCAAAGACCCCCCACTTGCACTTGCAAACCAAACAGAACCAAACAAGTTACCTCTCTATTAGCTTTCTTTGCTTCTCGAACTTTCTCCTTGACAAATTCCTAAGAAAACAAAGATACAGGGTTCAATTATTGACAAAAATAGGATGAAACAATGAAATATTTGAATATATTTCATAAAATTCACCTTAAAGGCATCCTTTTGATCTTCAGATAATTCCTCCTCCTGGATCAGCTTATCAACGAACTCCTGCAGGTTAATAGATAGATCTTAATACAAACTAGTTGTTCTTTATTTACATGGGTAGGGAGGTGGTTCATGGAAGAATTGTCAGAGTTGAGAAATTATTGGACAAATGTATTCCCCAAGAACTCCTGGCAGCAAATATCAAGGCAAAGTTTGTACTTGTCAGGTGATGAGAGTTTGGGAATAAGAGTTGAGAAATTATCGGACAAATGTATTCCCCAAGAACTCCTGGCAGCAAATATCAAGGCAAAGTTTGTACTTGTCAGGTGATGAGAGTTTGGGAATATGTTACTAGGCATACACCATTTCCACAAAATTCCTTCAAACATCCGGGAGACAATCCAATTCTACAAACTGAAATGGTAGATTTAGAAGATGACTACCATAGCCATACATTCAAACCAATTCTTTCAAAAGGCCAAATGCCATAGTGGTTATCAAGCATTCAAAAGAATGAAGGAATGCATAAAGCAACTTCATGAAAAACCATCCAAGTCAAACCAAGACAAGTATCAGAAATATAAATCATACCTGAAGTTCATCTAATTCCCAATCAAATTCACAGAAAATCTGCAATTACCAATGCTAAAAGGTCAATTTGCAGAATCGTATATCAGTGCTACACTTATCATAGCAACTAAACTAAGCACGACAGTTTGCTTAACTGACAATATAAACTATAATTTCTAAATGAATCTCAACTCAAGCTATCCGTCAACATCCAAAGTTTTCATTTCCATCAATTTTCTTTTATATGCTATTCACTTACTGGCTTTGGTTCTGATGGGAAAATTATTTGAACCTCAGTGCTCTGCTCAAGCTCATCTTCTTGAAGAGGGTTGTAGAAATCTGTCAAAAAAGGAAGCATTTCAGAGGAATAGAACAGTCCCCCATACCTTGGCAATAAGAGATGACAGAACGCTATAAGCTGATACAGGAACTGTACTATCCTATGCTCTGATTAGTCAAACAAGCAACCAAACATGGTTCAGTAAAATTTACGTGTTGTGGTCCACAAACTTTTGGTGCTCATGAGAACTTAAAGGGCACTTTTTTCCATTCTTTTCACAACACTATTTTAGTACAATGAAGTTGATGTGAAATACAGCAGCATAAACATCATAAAATTTCATCAAAACTCACAAGGTAAGCAGTACTCGTATTTCTTGATCCGATCAATCTTCAAATGTTTCAAAGCAGCTCTGCAAGCAATCCATATGCATAAGCAACAGGAATAGGAATAGGCACATGCAAAGATACAAACACATCATAGTATCTGAAAATTTCAATGAAACACTACACACCTCAATAGTGCTCATAAAAATCATATGCTTGTGTGTACTCAACATCAGATGATTAACGAAACAGAGAAAAAAAGAGATTCACTAAAGTGAAAATGTTAAAAATAGAATCTGCTGAAGGAAGATCTAATAGTAAGTTTTCTAACAGATATATGAACATAACAGTGTTGAACCTTCCTCTTGCTCCTATTTTGTTCAAATTCAATCCCTGATGTGTCATTATTTTGTTCAATACATATTAAACAGAATGCCATCCAATTGCCATATTAGAAGTTGCATATAACCAAGGAAAATTGAGAAATTAGAAACCAGAATATAGCAAGAGGTTAGGTTATTTCTGTTAAATGAATAATATGATAATAGTTCTCGAAAGCAGAAACAGAGAACTGGATTATCCAACAGAAAAAAAGTACCAAATCAGTTGTCCACAAATGCCCAAAAGAAATTTGAATACAATGTAGGATTGTAGTATATATTTAGTGAAAATGGGAAGCAATAAAGAAATTGAAGAGCAGTCTGTCCTGGTAACTAAGAATCTGCATACAAAAACCAATGGATAACTAAGAATCTACATACAAAAACCAACTTCCTATCAGAACAGTGCTCCATACATATAGCTCAAGGAACTTTAAAATGCAGATAAAAATATAGGTAAATAAATAGTGAGGAAGATTGAGGGGGGGGGTTAAGTAATAACCATCGGGAAAGTAACAACCTCATACAAAAAACTAGAAATTATATGATATCAATAAATATAAATAAATAAATAGGCAGGAAGATTGAGAGGGGGGGAGGTACCTTCTCTGAGTGCAACTCAAAATAAAAATCTGATGTCTCAATCTATCAACTCGGCTTTCTCTGGAGAAGGATTTAAGTTACAAAGAGACATTGAACAAAAAATGCAACTTACAAGATTATTTGAGAAGAGAGAAACTGCATGAAATCAATTAGAAATCTAATTTGGCATACCTGTCTTCCAAAGGTATGTAAGGAACCCAGTCCATTTTCATTTGCTTCATGGGAATTATTTCTTCAACCTCCCTCTGAACTGACTTAATTCCAATCTTATCAGAAGGAGGGAAAGGAGATACAACCTGTAAATAAAATGTTTAACAAAGAGAAATGCAGCAGCAAGAAATGACATACTTCCATTAATTCAGAGGATTTTTTTTCAGGAAAAAATAAAAAGACTAGAGGCACTCGTCTTCACAACAACACCAATCAGCAACTGTAATTCTGAAATTAGAACAGATGAAGAAACATGTGATGAGGCAACGCTTAGGAAGAAAAAAATGTGGTGTTGGAAAAGTAACAATACGAGACACAAATTCTCAAGCTCTTCGTCTCAAGCCTTGCGAACCACACAAAGTGGATGTCTTCATAATAAAACATAGGCCTTTTTAAGTTCATTTTACATGAGGTCCGACTACGCGTAAAGGTGGGGACAATTGCAGAACCAGCATTCTCACTTCCCAACTTTGAAAAGAGAGTTCTATGATCCTGCTAGTGCCATAAAGGAAATATGAGAAATATAGTGTATGGGTTCTATGACTTTTCACTCCCACAATGTGCTTTAATGCAAGGAAGCACTTCTCGGACATCTATATCTAGGGTTTTTGATCCTTATCATATAAGGTTTAAGTAAGTGTAAAGGTGGGGACAATGTAAATGTCATAACCAGATGCACAGTTAAACCTTGTACAAAATGAAGTATGCTGCTTTTATCATGAAGAAAAACCAAATTAAAAATATATGATGATAAGAAGTTTGTAAAGTCCGCTCCTAACAAATTTCACAGATGAACACATGTACATTAGATTACATGCAAAAGCAACTGTTTCAGTAAACTTACCGCCACCACTGCAGGTATGTAAATTAATATGTTTTCATCCTTGAAAGGGACCAATTGAGCTGAAGAAACACAAGAAACAAAGTAAGATTCACATGACAAATGAAAAGGACAGGACACGGGAAAACCAAGCAAAAACAATGCAATGTTCACCCATTTAGAGAAGCCCGTTTAGACTTTAGAAAACATTTAGTGTTTCAAGTTAAAAAGAAACTCACGCTCTGTACACCCGAAAAGGTAAACTGTCTTCCCATGTAGAACACCTCCTTCTTCAAATGCATTCTGACCAGTAAGAGTTGTAATTTCAGTTTACATGCATACTAAGAATTATCTGCAGCGCTACTCTACCAAAAAAATAACAAAAAGAAAGGCATAGGTTATTTGATGACATCCACCTCTAGATTAGAGAAATTCCAGTTAAATCCGTAAACCTTGTCCAATTGATCCCACTGTAAACCAAAAAAGAGAAGAAGAACCATAAGCAACATAATTAATTCAGCCAACAAAGCAAAGAAAAGAATAAAAAATCAAAACCTAACCTCTGTACCGACGGGGAATATTTGCTTCCATAAATCTTCCTGCATAAGAAAACAATTTCACAACGCTTACTTTCGAGGTCCAACTTAAAAACAACACCACACTCACACAAATTCAACCAAAAAAATTTCAAAATAGCCTTGCTATACTACACAGTTTAAGAATTTTAACCTAACTGAACCAGAATTCGAAAAAAAAATGAACTAACAAACTGCATCTATTGACCTTAAACTTAACACTGAACTTTTCCAGTCTTTTAATTAATTAACAATGTAAATAACCTAAGAAAAATTCGTATTATTTAAAAAAAAACTGTTAAGAAACAGAATTCAACAAGTTATCCATGTATTCTTCAACAAAAAAATAAATAATTAATTAATTGAAACAAAATAATGCGTGAGTGAAAGATTAGAGCACCAAGTTGCGCTGGTCCTCGAAGTATTCAGGTTCGGATTCGGGTTTGGATGCCTTGACCCGCTTAGCTCTAGTAGGTGGCTTGGTCGATTCGGTGGTTTTGTGGTTGTCAGGAGCAGGAGCAGCTTCTTCTTCTTTCTGGCTTCTCTTTCTCTTGGCTCCTTTCCTCATTACTGATGGTTTGATTTTCTAGAGAGAGAAAGATGAAGTTTTTTTAATTTAACGGATCGAAATCGATGGATCCGGTCCGGATTCAAATTTTAGAGAGAGAAAGAAACAGAGAGGGTATCCTGGTATGGTTTTTTCAAAAGCTTGGAATTGACGCGGGGAGACAGATAGGGTTTTCTTTCAATTTTGGGGTTCTAACAAATCACTATTTTAAAGGATGGCGTACGGACAACGCCGGGCAGATGCGGTGAAAAAATGGGAAAACAGGTGGCTAAATTTGAGTAGCATATCACCGGCTATATTACCCGCCCAGCTGCGAGGCACTTATGAAATATACTTTTATTTAATAATAATAATAGATATTCCAAGACAAGATAATGAGTGGAATCGTTGGGAAATTTTTTTGGGTCAAAATTGTCTTTTTATATTCATTTGTTAGCATCAGAAAATATTCTGATAATATATTAAAAAGAAATAAATGTATATTTTTATTAGAAATTTCATTTCTTTATTCAGCTTCTTTTTTTGACAAAAACATGCCTTTTTTCGGAGAAAACTTATTATGATAGTGAAAGCAAGTTTTAATTAAAAATAAAAAAATAACTATGGATTGAACATTTTTACATGTTTGTATAAAAAAATATACGAAGATTAAATATAAGAAAAACATATTAAAAAATTAAAATAAAAAAATGAGTAGATATTTTATTATAATTCAATGTCAATGAGCAGTATTCTTTAAAAAATGCATTTTAGGTTAATACATGAAGTAATTACTATTATTATTATAAAAAATAATATTTTTAAAAATAATGATATAATTGAATAACTATTAAAATATTATTTTAATAAATTCATTTAAAAGAGAATTTTATTTCAAAATTTAAAAAAAAATATTTTAAGGGATATTTAGCAAAAAGATCAAGCATGTTAGTGCTTGAAAGGATTAGCAAGCACCTCCATTAAATTTTCTTTTCAAAAAAACTAACTAATATTAAAACTGATATTTTTTATAATTGAAATGTGAACTATCAAACAAAAAAATTTCTCTTCAATGATTATCTTCTTTATTAACATCTAAAAATTAAAAATATAGAGCTTAAATTGAACTTTTACAGAAAAAATTAAGGAATGAACTAAACTTTTAAAGATTACATTGTAAGAAAACAATACAGTCCATAAATAGTCCACGTGGTGTAATGAAATAACTATCTCTTTTAATTTATGGTATAATAACAATAATAATAATAATAAAGTTGTCATATCATAATAGACACGGTGATGTGATATTTAAAAATTATACGAGGATAAAAATGAAATAATTAGAACCACCAAGTGGTGATTACATGAAACTATAAGTTTTAAAATTAACATTAGTTATGGAGATTTAATAACTGAGGTGGTTATTTTTAGAGGAAAATGAATATCATTTTTATTATATTTTTTTATATGAAAGGTTATTGTGACTTGTGTTTTTCTAAATTATTTTAGGTTGTAACATTCAAAGTTTATTTGTAATTCATTTTAAAAGTTGATATTAATCTTTAAAAATAGAAGATTCATTAAAAATAATATTAGTTTTTAAAAATATAATTTTTCATGAAGAATTTGACATTAATCTCTAATAATAAGAGTTTTCACCCATTTAAAAATTTCAAATGAAGCTTTGATATTAATCCTTAAAAATAAAAGTTTTCATCAAATTGAGGTAATTTAACATCAACACGTTTAAAGAACAAGACTTGTCAATTATTTTAAAAACATTAACTTTAAATCCTTCGAAATTGTTAAAAACAAGTGTTGCGACTTGGGTCTGTATTCGATTTGAGGATTTTGAAATTGATCCCTTTAAAAAATGAGACTCGTTAATTATTTTATAAATATTGATGTTAAATTCTAAAAATAAAATCTTGTTTAAATTGCTATAAAAAAAAAAGCATTGAACCCACATTAGATTGAGAAATTTAACATTGTTCCGTTTAAAGAAGGAGACTTGTCAATTATTTTAAAAAAAATTAACGTTAAATCCTAAAAATAAGACTTCATCAAAATTATTAAATATAATTAAAAAAATACTTAATTATATAGATGATTTCAGCCGAGTTAAAAATAATAATATAACACAATTAAAATAAAAGTTAAATAAACAATATCAAAGTTTAAACACCTTAAAATATATAATTTAACTTAAAAATCTCTTATAGTACAATTATGTTTATAGAACTTCATTAACTAGTAATTAACAAGTTTAAAACAATTAATTTATTAGCATGTTTGTATAAACTAAAATCAACATTATTAATTTTATTTATTGTTATCTTTAAAACATTAATTAAATTTAGTATTATTATTAATATCAGTATTAATAGTTTAAATATTAATACTATTATCAATATCAATATTAATACTAATATTAATATTATCAATAAATAATATTAGTACCTGCACCGGAAACAATTTCGCGGACAAGTGATTACTAATAATTCGAGTAATAAATCGCCGAAAGAATAATTGATTGACCTAATTATAAGACCTAAACACCATTGTTCGTGTCGACTAAAACAAAAAAGCTACCATGAGTATGTTTTTATAACATTTTTTTTTTTAGATTAACGTGGGTGTCCGAGCCAGCTTTCGCGCACCACGACTAATCCCACGGGCCCTGAAGTTAACGACCATGTAAGCCTCCAGTGGCCATCATATGAGTAACCAAAGACTCGAACCTGAGACCACAGAGGGAGCAAACCCCTTGATCCCAAATCATTACCACTTGGCCAACACCTAGATAATTTTTATAACATTCATCAGTAAAGAAAGAGATATCATTTTTCATATTGTGACAAAAAGAGAGGGGGAGGGAGTCGAGCGGTTTGAGAGAGAGAGCAGTAGGCTAGGGCGCTTTTGGTTTCATAAAGAAGGAAAGAAAGCTATAAAATTACAAGTTTGCATGATATTATCTTATTTATTTGAGTTAAATTTGATTTTATTAATTTTCAAGTGGCTTATTAGATACAAATTAACTTTTAAAGCTATATGATGTTATTAGTAAACTCTAATTTAAACACTTTTATTTCAATAAGTTCTATTGCAGAATAAAATAAGACTGTTAAGTCTAGAAGGATATCTTGCTTTCTATAATTTGTTCATTGATCCCCGCGTTGCAGGGATTTATTATAGTGTATGTGAATGTCTAATTTTTTATGGTGTCCCCTCGAAGACCTTTTTGAATTTGACTGTATATAAAGATCATTCCCTTACACGCAAAAGAATAAGTTTAAAATTGATTTTTTTCATGCACCTTTCCATAATTTTTTTTTTAGATTAACGTGGGTGTCCGGGCCAGCTTTCGCGCACCACGACTAATCCCACGGGCCCTGAAATTAACGACCATGTAAGTCTCCAGTGGCCATCATATGAGCAACAAAGGACTCGAACCTGAGACCACAGAGGGAGCAAACCCTTTGATCCCAAGTCCTTGCCACTTGGCCACCACCTAGATGGTTACCTTTCCATAATTAACATTAAGGTAAGGAGACATGCACATAATGTACTTCAGTATTAAAATTAGATTTTATGCACACACAATATTACCGAAAAATTCTAAAACCTAATTCTTATATAATTATACTATAATTAAAATGAATATTCATACGAACTTGAAAGATTTTAATTATAGAGGGGAAAATATATTTCTTAAGTTGAAGTCATCCTTCTTTATTTATGTGTTTTTTTATTTATTTTAATAGATTGTTTTAATGATTGACAACGTAGTTTTTAATAAAAATAGAAGGTAATTAAAATCATTTTTCACAAAAATATCAACAATGCAGATTAAGAAGTGAAAAAAATTCATTTATAAAGACAAAATTCTCATTTTTTATTAATTTACTTTTTGGATTAAATATGTCTTTTTTTAAGAATAACATGTTTTTTAAACAAAAACTCAACATAATATAAAAAAAAATGTCTAACATGAGTAAAAAAAATCATAGCTCATATTTTTTTGGCTATATAAAAAGAAATAATAAAATAAAATAACAAATATTTTATTCAAATTGAATATTCATGTGCAGTTTATTTAATAAATTTATTACATATTAGATGAGAAGTACTTGAAATTATATTTTATCAAAATTTTACATAAGCGTATTATAATTAAAAATATCATTAAATTTTTTAATTTAAATATGTTTTATAATAATATGTTTGATAATATAATATATTTTTAATTTATGATAAATACTATTTTTAAATACAGGTTTATAAAATACGCATATCCCATAATTTAAAATATTGATTAATGTATTTAATTATTGAAATTAGAGTTTATATAAAAAAACAAATAGAAAGCTATACTTTAAAAAATCTAGTTGAGCTAGTTCTATTCAAAATAGAATACTATATGATTTTTATGTGAAAACTGGTGCTATTGACCTAATATTAGCTTGATGAAAAGCTAAGATGTTGTAGGGTTAAGACATTTATAAAAAAAACTCAACACTCAATATGTGTTATTTTTAAGTTCAGGTTTTAGTAACATAAAAAAAATTTGAATCAATCCTACAATAAAATATTATTTGATATTCAATCTATATTTAGAGTTTTAAAAGTCAAAACAATCAATTAAAAAAAATTAAAACAATTACTTACAACTTTTATAAGATTATTTATTTAGAATATAATATTATTAATAATGTTTTATCTAGTTATCAAAATGATAATTATCTATTAAATTTAATTAGTCATTATGTCAACAGTTACAATAAACTCTATTCTCGTTTAAAAAATATAACATAATTGAATAATATTTTAAATAATATTATAATTACTAATTTAAATAAAAATTTATTTTAAATTATATATTTAAAAAAAAAACTAGACTAGCACATGCCACTTCTAAAAAGGAAAGCCCAACTCATGTATAGTGCAGGACAATTCTTGCACGAGTACCACTTTTTTAATATATGAAGAGTATATTTGGTAGTGTGGTAGCGGTTGTTTTTTAAATAACTTTTTATATTAAAATAAATGTCAATGATATTTTTTATTTTTAACATCAACACATCAAAATAATAAAAAACATATACATTATATTAATTTTTAATAAAAATAAAAATAAAATAATTTTTTTTTTGGAACGCTAGTTCAACCGCGTTTCCAAACAACTCCTAAATGGGTAACATCATCCAATTAATTAAAAAAATTACAACAAACTAACATCATCCAATTTTCATTCACCTCTATTGGGAAGCAAATTTGGAAACAAGTATTTTGACTCTTAAAAACTTGATTTTCAACTTGTTTTTTTAGAAAATATTTTGAAAGCATCCTAAAAATCTAAAATCACCTTATTTTCAACCATGAATATCTATGAAAAAAAGAATCAAATTGAATAAAAAAATTATTGTGAACCTCAATCTATTTTTTCTAATATAATCAATGTATAAAACCACCATCATTGAATTTTTATTTCCAGGATTAATAAAAGAAAATTAACTAAAAAAACTTTAAGTTGACACGAGTTAACTCAATTAACTCATGAGATAATATATAAGATTGGAATAATTCCATAGAAAGAAAAGAAAAAAAGATTACAAAGTTAACGGCTTAATAAACTAATATTGAAAGATGAAATTAAAAAAAAATTAATTATAAAAACATTTAAAAAAATTAAAGTTAAAACTCATAACTCAGATCATAAAATAAGATTACTTTATAGAAACCACGAATAAAAAATTACAATCATCTAATTTTTTCATAAAAATAAATAACAATAAAAAAACCATAATCATATCTGGTATAAAAATCAAATAAAATTAAACAATAAGAGATGAAATTAAAAATAAAATAAATAAACAAAAAGTAATTAAAATAAAATATTAAGTATAATAAATAAATAAAATAAAATAACAAGATATAAAATTAAAAATAAATAAAAAATTAAAAACAAAAAAATTACAATCCGCTTAACCCAAAAAAGTGCACATGGCTCCCACTCAGAGTGCATCAACCACTTTTCCTTTGAATATAATATTGTATATTTATTTAAATACTAAAACCATCCCCTTTTAACTTGATGGTAGCGAAAAAAAAATCATAATAGATTATTAAATGAGTAGCAAGCCAGTGTAGAAAAGACTGGTCAGATAACCCGTGTGATGTCGTAACTTATTTTTTTTTATATGAAAAATATAGAAAAAATTAAGATCTAAAAATATTAAGTTTTTGTACAAAGTTATATTTAAGATTTTTAGATTTGGTTACAATACTTGACCTAACAGTAATATTTATAATATCAATAACAATATTAAACTTGCATGATTCAAGTTTAAGTGGTTTTAGATGTAATATCACATCCAATAACCTTGAATATGGGTTTGACTGCAGGGTTATATTATAAAAATGTGATAATTAAATAGATTAGGTGAAAAAAAACATAGAAAAAATCAATATGAAAAAAATAACTAATGAAGAAAAGGAAAAAAAATTTGAATTAACTGGGTTAATCTTTCAAACGAGGTTAACCCGTCAAACATTGGATTCATGTGGTGAAAGTTTGATAACTAAATAAAAAAATTAACATGCCAGCCCAAAATTAATCGGGCTAACCTGTTAAACCCAAGATCTTTGTCATGAAAGTTTGATAATTAAATAAAAAATTAACATTAACAAACTAAAATAAATAAAAATAATTAATTAAAAATAAAAAAAAGCATCGGTTTTCATTATGGACTGTTAATGGCATAAAAAAGGCAACAAAGTAAAAAAAAAACTAACTGGATTAAAAAATATATATAGAAAGAAAAAAACTAATGAAGAAAAATAAAAAAAATCTAAATTAACCAGGTAACCCGTTAAACTTGAGATCGGTGCCATAAAAATATGATAATTAAATAGAAAGAATTTTAATATCAACAAAATAAATTTAAAAAATTTAGTTGGAAAGGAAAAAAAACAAAGAAGAAGGAACCTACATAGAGATAAAAATAATGAAAAAAATATGAATTAACTGGACTAACTGTTAAACATGAGATTCATGTCTTGAAAGTCTTATAACAAAATAGAAAAAAATTCAACATAAATAAACCAAATTTTTTAAAAAAATTAAAAGGTAAAAAAAATTGCATTAACCTTTTCATTGTGGATTGCACTATGCAGTCCAAAGTCAAAGGCATACAAAAAAAAAACTAAAGGCATCAATTGATAACTAAATAGAAACAAATTTAATATTAATGAATTAAATTAAATAAAAAATATTAATTAAAAATAAAAAAAAGCTATAAGAGGAAAAAACTAATGAATAAAAAGGAAAAAAAATTAAATTAACTGATTTAACTCTTTAAATCAGGTTAACCTTTAAATCTATAATTTATGTCATGAAAATATAATAATTAAATAAAAAATAACAAGTTAACCTAACATTAACTTAGTTAACCTGTCAAACTCGAAATATGTGTCATAAAAATCTGATAATTAAATAAAAAAAATTAACATTAACAAACTAAACTAAATGAAAAAAAAACAATTAAAAAAGCAAAAAAAACTTCGAGATACCTTGTCAAATCAGGTTAACTCGTTTACCCAATATTCATGTTATGAAAGTCTACTAAATAAAAAAAATAGTATTAACAAAAGAAAAAAAAGAAAAAAAATGGATGAATTAACTCATCACTGACAGGCTTAACATGTAAAACCAAGTTAATCCGTAAAATTTGAGATATGTATCATGAAAGTCTGATAACTAAATATAAAGAAATTTAATATTAACAAACTAAACTAAACAGAGAAGATTAATTCAAAAAATAGAAAAAACCTTCGGGTTAACTCATAAAACCAGGTTAACCCGTTAAACCCGAGATTCGTGTCATGAAAATTTAATAATTAAATAAAAAAATCTAACATTAAAAAAAATGGATGGGTTAACCCAGAATTAACTGGGTTAACTCGTGAAACTTGGGATATATATCATAAAAATCTGATAACTAAATAAAAAAATTTAACATTAACAAACTAAAATAAAAAAATAAAAAATTTAAGTTAATTCGTTAGATCAAGTTAACTTTTTAAACTCGGGATCAGGATCATGAAAGTTTGATAACTAAATTAAAAAAATTAATATTAACAAACTAAATTAAAAAAAACTGAAAGGTATATNAAAAAATAAAAAAATATATTTTTTAAAAAAATATAAAAAATAAATTATTATGAATTATTACAGTAAAAGATAGATTGAGCAATTTTAATTTTTTTTAATAACGCTAACCCCAGCAAGGCTATTAGTTTTTGTTGAGAAGGGAAAAAACATATAGAAAAAAATCTTTCAACCCACGTTGTTTTGCACGTAGGTATACAATGGATTCTTCAGCACTTTCAGTCATCTGAATTTTCATGTTTGTTGTTTTCTTTAAATTTTGTATTTGTTTTGACTATATTCATTCATTGAAAAGGAAATATTCTGTGTTTATTAAATGAATGTTTGTTTTGGTGATCAGATTCAATTTTCAAAATTTTAATTGTTTTTTATTTGAAAATTTATTTAATTAATATATTTTTATATTTTTAATATACTAATTTTAAAAATAAAAAAATTAAATCCAATGTGAAACTTTATTTTTAAACTAAATTCACCCATCTGTTTTTTCTATTCACGTGTCTTCTGGATACGTGGTTATAATTATTTTTCAAAATAATTTTATTTTAAAATATATTAAAATAATATTTTTATATTTTTTAAAAATATTTTTAATATTAAGCACTTAAATAATTTAAAATATAAAAAATATTAATTTAAAGTAAAAAAATAAAAATATT
>SRLM01014271.1:209411-305150 GCA_015708895.1 Populus ilicifolia
TAAAAAATATTTTTAAAAGTATTATTTTTTGAAAATTTATTAATAAAATATTTTTTTATTTTTAAAAATTTATTTTTAATATCAATACATTAAAATAATCAAGCACGTAAAAATCTTAATTTAAAACTAAAATAAATTAAAATTTTTTTAAAAATACAATTATATCTCAATGCTAAACACCACCTAAAACATTTTAATTTTTTATTAAAATAAATATTATAAATAAACCATCACACAAAATCACTCATCCCTTCCCATGTTTATTATGTGAAATATTAATAGATTTTTTTCGTGCACATTTTAATTTTGTTCTTTAAATCCCCATTATAGTGTTTTTTCTCTAAAAATCCAAATAGTCAAGGGATTTATTTAGGATATAGGAAAAATATATTTAAATAAAAAATAATTTACAAGAAGCTAGCTATTTTTTTCAATTCCTTATCTTCTCTATTTTTTACAATTATCGTAATATTCTAATGAAAAAAAAGAAGCATATGGGTCTTAAGTTACAGGTATTCGAACAAGGAGGACTAGGTAATAACTGAGTTCAATACCAAGGGACTAAAAGAATTATACACTTCTCTGGATTTGTTGTGTGAGGGTAGCTAAGGTGGTGTTTATTTGTGGTTTTTTAAAGTATTTTTTATTTTTGATATTAATTTATTAAAATAATTTAAAATGTAATTTATTTTTAAATAAACATTTTTTTAAATAATTTTAATATTTTAAAAATATAAAAATCAATGGGAGCACACACCAATTCCGCTTTTTATTTCTTTCCTCAAACTCTGGAAAAAAGAAGTAATAAATACGACTCTACTAGAAAAGGAAAGAAGGAATTAAAAATCGCCTCAATGCTTCTTTGCCGTCTCTCTACTAACTGAATTCCTTTTCTACCCTGTTCAGACTTCTCCAAGCAGTCATAACAAAATAAAACCCCCTGCAAATAAGGTTATAGCCCAGCGATACAAGACGCTTGTCTTTTTTCTTATCTCATGCATTCAAATCTTATTATGTATACCTGTTATCCCCGTGATGCCTTACCTGTTTATTAAACTTGCAGGATATTCAATGAGCCATGTAGATTTGTCGTTGTACGCATAACCTGATCCAAACATCATACATAAATAAAAAAATACAATTAACTCTTTTGCTTCTCTCTCTCTGCAAAAAATTAAGAAATGGCGTTTAATAACCCTGACATCAGCGTGCCACCTCTGCTATGTGGAATGACACCAGCATAGTGCCATCACCATCACCATCGTCAATCAAGTACTCTCTCCCTTGCAATTTCCTTCAATTTCTTGATTTTTACAGTTTCATGTGGATTCCTTCAATGACTGTTCAGGTCTGGATAAGTTTATTGATGTATTTCTAGAGTTTCAAGAATCACGTCTGATGTTTGAGCATATCATCAATGCCCTTTCAAGTGGCTGCAAAACAGCATCTTTGGTTTTAGCAGAATGCCCGTACTCAGGATCTTATTCTTATCTTGCAATGGCATGCCATATCTTACAACGGAAAGAATTGATGGTTCTCTGGTGGAAGTCAGCTGATTTTGAATTATTGTTTGAAGGTTTTCTATCGCAAAAGAGTCCAAACAAGCAGGACCTTCAATGCATGATGCCTTCTGTTTGGTGGCCTGGTTCAGGTGATGATATCTCCAATGATGCAAGAAGCATGATGCTGACAACTACAGCTTTATCGGAAGCTATCAATAAGGTATATACTATTGTGGATCCCTGATATCTCACATTAAATTTGTAGATTATGAATTCTCTACTGTTGTTCCATAGATATTAGCATGATGAGGGGAAAAAATGAAAAGCCTTCAAAATCTTTTTTCCATGTGAAATTAACTGTAATCAGAATGTGGTGTACCTACTGAAATACTGTCATATACAAGCGGCCAAGCAGACTTTCCACTGATGGAAATAACTTTTCTATGAGCCTTTTGACTACAGCTGCTGTTGTTACCTTTCTATTAGATAATATTCTCCCTGTATGCATATAATTTAACCTCATCAATTTCACAAATAAAAGCATTCTGTTAAGGTTTGATTGTTCATGGTTCATCAAGAAAAAAATTATTTAAATAAAAGCTCCAAAAAAAAAAAGAGGAGAGAATTCTTTCAGTTGAATTGAATACCCTGAGTTTGATCTCACATCTTCCTTTTCTATTTAATTCATGTCCACTGAATAGAAGATGATTGCCTGAATCAATTGCTGCTGTTTACTTGATTATTGACACATCTTATATTTATGGAGCCTGCACTTGTACTTATATGATGAGGTCAAGGGTGAGTGTAGATTGGCTGTTCACGAGTGCCAACCTGAAAATACACATTTTTTTTTTGCTGTTGAAACCTTTAATTTGTGTCCCTGCTAAATTAGTTGATATCAATTTTCCAGTCATTCCATCCGTTGTGTTGAAAATCTTTTTCTGGACTTGAGCAATGAATTTCCTATTTCAGCTCCATGCCTAGGGACTTAGATGAGGAGCAAAGTGCTTAAAATGTGCTGCGACCCTTGATAAATACTAATCCCCAAACTAGACAATCACATATGGAATTCGTTGCTAAACTCGCATCACCTATTTTGATCTTTT
The DNA here is from genome assembly GCA_015708895.1 of Populus ilicifolia. Classification (NCBI taxonomy): domain Eukaryota; kingdom Viridiplantae; phylum Streptophyta; class Magnoliopsida; order Malpighiales; family Salicaceae; genus Populus; species Populus ilicifolia. The sequence goes on from SRLM01014271.1 coordinate 212,020, forward strand.
TCCTTATTTTTGTTTTGCAGTAATTTATCTTGGCAAACAATTATTGACTGTATTCTGGTTTGCAACACAATGAGTTTGTTTAGCTAACTTCATGCAATTTAATATTAATTCACACCCGACATATGCTGATGTCTTTGTAGATTGAGGAGAAGCATAGGGACCTTTGTCTCTTGGTCATGCAATTTGTACCGCCTACAACACCTGCCCAATTACCTGGCTCAGTGTTGAGGACATTTTTACAAAATATTCTATTGAAGAATAGAGGAGCAGATTGCAATGCGCAAGCTCTTGGAGTTTCAAGCAATTCCATTCTTATTTCTTTGTACTCAGTTATACTTCATTTTTTATCTGAAGGATTTGCCATGAGGGACATTTGTGGCTGGTTAAAGAGGTGTAAACCCAATGGTCTTGATGTTGGATTTCTTCACAGAGGTGGTGAACAAAGTTTCCCTGTAGATATATTTCTCAAAAATGATCCTTATCGAACTGACATTTCTAGACTTGGGGGATCATTTAGTCACATCTCAAAATCTCATCCTGTACATGATCAAGAAGCAGAAGTAATCCGGTGGGAGGAAGGTTGTATGGATGATGAAGAAACAAGAGTAGCACATAAAACCACACAGAAACCATGTTGTTGTTCAAGTTATGAGATTGAATTATCAAAAATCTCCAAGCATCAAATTAGATACAACACTAAAGATTCTCGTGTCCATTGTAGTGGTATTCCAGACAGGTCTGCCTATGTGGCTGCAGAATGCAGTGAAGGAAGTTTGAATGATGAGATAGCTGACAAACCTAGTACAAGTGATCAATCTGAATCTGATTTTGGTTATTGTCCTGTGCGAGATATTAGGATTGTGCACAAGGAGAGTGATATGTCTTCGGCAACACTGAGAGAAGAAGAACTTCTAGATACATTGCTATTGCTGTATCACATAGGTGTTGCGCCAAAGTTTAAGCAGGTAAGAGAATTTTCATGATAAAATATGCTCGTATTATTATTTTCACCTTACTGCAAGTTTTTGCACTTAGTATCTGGTTGATCTTGTTGGTGAAGGGACTTTGTGCTGCCTGAAATGAATTTATTATTTTTTCCCATGGAAATTTAATAGGAAATGAGTTTTGTAGCAAATATGGACAGACATTAGGAAGAGTGAAGTGAACAAAATTTTAGCCCTATCCTGAATGAACATTACCATGGAGCTCAGGTATTCACTACTTTCAGCTAGATTAACTATAATAAATGAATGAATTTCCTGAAGCCTGAAAAATTGATAACATCTGAGTGGAGTTGGAGAAACTGTTTTAAGTTTTTTAAGGATCCATTATCAAATCTGAAAAATAAAACCAAAGTCAAATGATCATACCAAACCTATGAATTCCAACAGTTCTTGCTTTATCTAAAAAGACAATATCTTGAGCTCAGGTATAGAAATGATGAAGTCAGGGTTAATCACCATGACATGCTTTAACACGCCTTGTCTGTTAAAATAAGAAATGGTCGGTGATAAAAAAATATGTAATAGGGAATAATTTATGAGTAGTTTCATCAGTTGGAAACTGAATTTTCCTATGCCAAGTGCCTATTAATCTCAAAATGCTTGTGTATATTTTCTCTTAAGGTCCAAGGCAATAACTGTAACCAAAAGGTTTTATGCTTGAGTTACAGATTGTCAGTTTGATCATAAAATATGGTATTATATCTTTGTTTACACCAATGCAAGCTAAGATGCCTGTAGAACATATATATGTTGTCATATAACATGAAACAGCTGTCCTTCCAATCGTTCTTTTTTGTGATACCCAAAGGAGAATTTGATAAAAAGTGAGAAAGATATATGCTGCATTTAAAACAATTGCTGCATCACGTTATTTTATTCCAATCTTTTCACTTCAGCTCTAGTATTTAAAATATATGTCTCATGTCTTTATGTTCTACAAATTGGGATTTGTAATTTCTGAAGCATCATAGCAATGTCAATACAGTGCCCTACTCATTGACTGAACAGTTGAAGACTGTGTCGTGCTTGTTGACTGTTGTCCAGAGGGAACACCATTTCCTGGAAAACTTGTTCACGTTTTATGTTTTTTCTGGGATTACAATCATATTGTTTTTCTGTGCTTTTGGGACACTGTATAGCGGATGAACATCATTTTGTGCTTACTGATGAAATGCTTTCTTGCTGCATTTTCTTTTTGCAATGGTCGTAATATGTCTATCTTGATTGTAGGCATCCTACTACATGTCTCATCAGGGACAGTCAATATCACTCCTGGAAGAAACTGACAAACAAATAAGAGAACGTGCTTGTTGTGAGAAATTAAGACGCCTAAAAGAAGCTCGTAATGAATACCGCGAAGAAGTAATTGATTGTGTAAGGCATTGTGCATGGTATGATGTCCCTGAACTGTATTTGTCTTGTTTTGTTTTGGAACCATATTTATCTTGATCTCAACCATATGAAACATTGAATGAATGTGTGAAGCCTGATGCACCCTTTTGCCTTTCCTTTTCTATGGTTAGATTGAAAAATGGATATCCCAGATGGAGCGGTTGGATAGGCAGTCTTAACAAGCAAGATGCATAACTGTAACATTGGTTTATGAAATTAGGTTACTTATTACTGGCAACTTATGCACTTTGCAATGATAAGAACTGTTTAAATTTGTTTTATGATATTTCTCTGTTTCTGCATTTCCTTAAATATGTTTATAGTTCTTCCTTGCTGTGTCCTTAATTGTCTAGTGGCCTGAACTTTAAGCACCTGCAATTATTGATTTTTGCCCAGTTGCCCAAGCTTGGCTTCCAAATTCAATGCCTATGGAAATATATCGGGCACAAAATGTCACAGAATGTCCTTTTCTTGTATGATAAGAATAAATTGCTTTGATTTTCTGGTAGAAACAGGGAGAGTGAGAAGCCTGTTTTCCCAAATCTTTACAATAAATTATCTTGTTGTTCTAACTTCTGGATATGTTTCTTCTATCATTGTATATCTATTTATTGTAGTCAGATGCGACTTTCTATTTTGTCAGGTTCGTTATGGGTCAACATTCTAGCATTTTGATGTATCAAATTGTAGGCAAAAACTTCAAAAGCTTTTAGGTTCTGTGTCTGCCCATTCCACTGGTCTTATTGGAAAGCATTGATATTGCTTTTGTGGGAATATGTTTTTTTTTTCCTTTTTTTTTTTGTTGCCTTGCCTTTGTGTGTTCCTGCTGCCTTACTTCAGTGTGATGCTACTTAGCCTGCTCATTGCCATCCATATTGCTCTACTGTTCCCACTGCTTGGGTTCTTTAATTCACTAATGTTGAAGACAAATAGCTGCTGCTTCCTCAGATCTCCAGACCACCGTTTGCTCTTTAACTGCTTACGATGTGTTTGTTATGAGGGCAAAGGGGGTGAAAATTTATGCTTGAAACTTTTCACCCCTTTTACCTTCGTTTGGTAGAACTTTTCGAAGAGGGATCATTTTTAAGGTCTTAACTCTTAACCCCCTTAACTTCGTGAGTTGAGGGGTAAATAATTTTTCAAAGGAGACAGATTTTGGACTCTGCATTTTCCCTCATTTTTTTTAATTGAACATCCATTTCTCTTCATTCACTCCCACTTCTTATTATGGCCCCACAATTATAGATATTTAATATTGTTATATTTACATAATCAAATCAAATTTGGTTTGTTATGGGCCCGCTAATAATGCTCATGATTTTTTTGGTACCCTTAAAACTTTACCCCTCAAGGGATGTTTTACACACTCAACACTTTACCCTTAAATCTTAGTAACATTTTACCTCCAAATTACTTCACACCAAGCACAACCTTAGTTTTATCACTATCTTTGTATGGTGCTGGTTGCTGGTACTTGATACTCAACAACACCAGCTACGTGTATTGCATACTTTATGCTAGCCCATTTCATCTTCTGATCTTTTGTTGGCCATTTTGTCGTGGACAGGTATCGCATCTCTCTTTTCTCGCGGTGGAAGCAACGTGGAATGTATGCAACATGCATGTGGATAGTCCAACTACTTCTTGTTCTTGGCAGAGTGGATTCCCTATTTATTTATATTCCTGAGTTTTATCTTGAAACCCTGGTAAATAAATTCTTCCCTTCAATCTGGCAAGATGATGTTGGGTGTATTTATACAAGCTTGTGAGCAGGTTTTTTAACCTGTATACAGAGCATAAATAAATTTGACTTTCTTATTTAGAGTTTTGTCTTGTGTCAAGACTGGTAGCTCTTCGGAACACTCTACATCTCTTCGAAACCCATCATTCTCTTGCAAATATTCTGACATCACTTCTTGAAGTTGAGCTACCACATGTAGTGTGTTAATATGCTTTTTAGGGTCATGTTTTGGAAGTTCACCAGGACTTTGTTTTTTGCTTGATAAAACTGCAAGTTTAGATTCAAATATACCATGAAAGCTCAATTTTTTTATCATCTTTAAAATATCAACGCTAGTAGTGGGCTGTTAACATCCAATTCTAGCAAAATCTTGTGTGAAGATTTTTGGTTGGTGAAGTGTTCACCCTGAGGTGCCAGTTTCTTTTTGTTTCAAATGTGATCTAAATATTTTCTAGAGCTGTTAGAACACGTGTAATTGGTGCATTTTTAATCTATCTGTTTTATCAGATTTCGCTGCATCATACCTGTAGTTTTAAATTAAGCGCTCTGCTTGTGGAGTGTGTCATTGATGTGGTTCCCAAAACTTGTATATCTAGCTGTTACATTATGCTGTTCTATTGCCGTTGCAGGTTGATTGCTTCCATGTGCTGCGCAAGAGTGACCCCCCATTTGTACCCCCTGCAATATTTATGAAGCAAGGACTTGCTTCATTTGTAAGTCTCACTTACTGTTCGTTTAACTGTTATCTCAGGCAGATTTTTATTGAGTTGATTTTTGTGTAATCTGCCGTTTGGTTTTTGGCTGTGTTTTAAATTTGTAATCAAATCTTGGCAATTTGTTCTCCATTTTGTCTCTAGATTTATAGATCAGGAAAGTATGTCATTATGATAATGTCAAGTTGTTATTATTGAAACTATCAATGTTCTCTTAAGATATATGAATTATTTTAGCATGTTATTGGTTAATTACAGCTCAAGCACAATTATATCCTTGATTGTGCTGTTAATGCTGAATCCATTACACGCCAGAGGTGGGGCACTGAAGTGTGAGCCCACCTTTTGTAACAACGCAACAAAAAAGTTTCCTGCCATGTAGTGGATAAGTTTCTTTGTAGCCCTAGATTGAAGAGGTAAGGGACGGGAGGAGCTATAGCTGCCACCATTGGCGGCTTGCATTTTGCATCTTAGAAACAAATACTAACAGAAAGGGAATGATGGATTAAAACTCTTTTTTTGAAAATTTGGATGGTTAGTAAGATTTAGGTAGGATTGCTACCTCATTGAGCACTGATCTTGGAATAAGCAACTTTAGCTGATTCACAAAGAGTTAAATTCCATCAAATGTTTATCGCTCACAATGAAGCACAATGGACTGTCTCTACATTCTGGAATTCTCATGCCGTAAACCTACTTACAACAGTATGCTTAAACCACTATTCTTGGCATGATAACAATTGTATTTCCTCCCCAGTCCTTTGGTTATTATATTTTGCTGATTGCATATGTTCAACTAATATTATTTTATTTATGCTGAATTACCCATCTCTTAAACCTTCCTGCTGTAGTGGTCAACATATGTCTGTAATTGTTCTTGGTCTCATCAAGAGCCCCCATATAAAGGCTAGAGATCCTAATGCTCCAGGAAGTTTATTATATTACTATAAGCCTAGAAAACTTACCTCCTATCTGTTTTTTGCCGATCTTTCTTTTGCTGTATTACAAGCTACAAAAGTAAATAAGCTTCCTACATGGATAATTTTAATGCATCTTTTCTGATCTTCTGTGGTTCTGTGTGCATCTTTCTGAAGTCTGATGGATTTATTGCTAGTTTGAAGTTTCAGTTGATAGTTGCAAGTGTACCCTTTTGATTATATTTCACGAGAGTTTAATGGTCACACTTGATTATTGTCAAGAAGTTAAGATCTTTTGCGTGTATATGTAAGGATGGTTTGATTGTTTTCAGTTATAAAATGTAGAACTATACTAGTACTTGACTCCATGGTGTTTGTGATGAATAGTTCAACTTTAAGGATGGAAGAATATTAAAGTGATTACACAATGTACTGTTCCAATCTGATTTAATTTGCGCCACATGATAGAGAGAAGCACAAGGAATTATTTATGCACATTTCTTTTACAAGTAACACAAAATCTTCCATCCAAAGTTCCAAACAACAGGCAGTTAATTGCTGACTGCTGGGTCATTTTCAGGGACCAGCGGGGTTTTTATATTTGACGTTGTGACTACTTTTGTACTGTTTTGTACTTTACCAACTGACACTTGTAGCTGCCAGAGAATAGACTTATTTTTCCTTGAAATTCTAGAGTCGTGACATGTATCACTGCATGCAATCTGGTGATTTCCTCAATTTAAAAAAGTTGAATATATTCAATGCTTGAAGTCAATGGATTTCAGAGGACTGATCGATTTCTCCTGTTCATCAGGTAACTTTTGTTGTTTCCCACTTCAATGATCCAAGGATATTGAGTGCTGATCTCAAGGATCTTCTCCTCCAATCTATTTCAGTCCTGGTACAGTATAAGGAGTATTTGACAGTGTTTGAGAGCAATGAAGCGGCCACACAAAGAATGCCAAAAGCACTATTGTCAGCATTTGACAACAGATCTTGGATCTCAGTGACTAACATTCTTTTGCGGTTGTGCAAGGGTTCTCATTTCAGTTCTTCAAAGCATGGGGAGTCATCGTCATCATCGTCATTTGTTTTCCAGGTAAAAAAATATCAATCTTTTCACATAATTTTTAAATCCCGTTTCTTTTCCATGGAACAATTTGTGGGCATGGATTTATCTTCTTTTTTGGCTTAATCTATATAGAAATTGTTGCGGGAAGCTTGCATCAATGATGAAGAGTTGTTCTCAGCTTTTCTGAATCGACTATTTAATACACTCAGCTGGACGATGACTGAATTCTCTGTATCCATTCGGGAAATGCAAGAAAAATACCAGGTATGATTTATTGATACCAAGTATTTGATGACTGCTGTTCTATGGCTTTCAAAAGGTCTGACCTAGAGTTTATGCCTTGCACTAGTGCAAATAGCCCCTCCTTGCCACGTGCACATGTGGTTGTGTGCTTATCTATCTATATCCTGGGGTTTCACTTTTCTTGGTTCGCATTTCTATAAATTTTGCTTTAACTTAAGTGGATCACTTGTCTGGGTCAGTCATATTACTGTTATGTGGGTAATGCTAGTTATGTTGGTTTAAGTAGTTAGTAATAGGTTTTAACTGTATCGAATTTTCTGCCCTCATTTATTCCTAGTTTGCTTCAAATTATTTTCTTACTAGTATAAAACATCTTTTTAGGTTTTGGAGTTCCAGCAAAGAAAATGTGGTGTCATATTTGATCTCTCATGCAACCTTGCAAAGGTTTTGGAGTTCTATACTTGTGAAATCCCTCAAGCGTTCCTTTCTGGAACTGAGATGAACCTTCGGAGGCTAACTGAACTGATAGTCTTTATTCTCAACCACATTACCTCAACTGTGGATGCCGAGTTTTTTGATCTGTGAGTTTCCATGCTTTCCATGCTGGTGAATCAAAATCATGTTTCTCTACCTTCTCCCTCTTGTCATTTTTCCTTTTCTAACTTTAATAAGTAGTGTTTCAAAACATGGTATAAATGCGTTGTGCCATTTGAGATGCAATATGAGTCTTGATTTTCATTGAAGAAGCACGCAAGGGAATTGTTGATGATGACAAGTTAACATATAGGATTTCTTTGGCTGGTTTGCTTATGTTATGACAACCACACCCAGATATAGGGTTCAGTTTTCTCAGATTTTTGTAACTATTCAAGTTTACTGGAGACTTGTAGATAGTGTCTCTGGACATTTTTAAGGTGGTTTCTTTTTGGTGATAGATTTGGCATTTCTAATACCAATGATAAAGGCTTTACCAGTACATAAATTACATATTTAATTAAAGAAAGAACTGTGAATTGTTATAAAGTCCATATTGCGACTTCTATGCTTCCTCAATGGTTAAGAAGTTCATATATTTATGCCACTGTATTTGCAGGTCACTTAGACGACATGGTCATTCTACAGAGAAAGTAAATCGAGGCATGATATTAGCACCTCTTGTAGGGATAATCTTGAATTTGTTGGATGCAAGGGTGGGGGCGGAATGTGGACAGCAGAATGATGTTATGGGTGTTTTTGCAAGCATGGACTGCCCTGATGCTGTGCACTGTGAATTCCAGTATCTCTTAAGTACAACTGGGTTAGTTTTGTCTGCATTAAGCGCTGTCTCTCTCTATATGCATGTATAAACTTCTCTATGTTGTGGATAGCAACCTTATTCATTATTCCACTCTGCATACGAACATCATAATCAGAAGAAGATTCATGTTCATGGTTGGCAAAAGGGTATTGTACTCATGACTAGAATTTTAATTTGCATCTTTTTGTATGTACTTCCATGGAGAAACAAAAGGGCTGCCAGTCATGTAATTTTAAAGGGGCTACAAGAGGAATAAATTAAATAGGCGTATGATGGTTGTCTAGAGATGACTGATGTAGAAAAGAAGAGTAAAAAAAAACCTAACAAAATAGAATTCTCAACTAATAACAAAATGGGAAAAGAAGAAGAATCAATGTATGTACCGTTCACCATCTTTTCTTATCTTATCCTTAAGCTTTGCAATTTACTGTGTTATTGCTGTGACAGACTGGGTCCACAAGAGGGGATGCTTACAGTGGAAAACTTCAGCAGCTAGAGAGTTTCTTGAGCCTCCTTGTTAGCAGGATTGAGTTGCAACAAATTGAAAGAACGAAACATGAGGAAGAGACAGAAGCTGATGGTAATACGTGCTGCATTTGTTATTCTTGTAAAGCAGATGCAAGGTTTGCCCCTTGTTCACATAGGTCTTGCCATGGCTGCATAACCAGGCATCTTTTAAATTGTCATAGATGTTTCTTTTGCAATGCAACAGTCTTGGAGGTTATCAAGATTGATGAAAGCAGAGCTTAAGTTTTACTCGTACATTTTCGGTTGCCTACCCATGGAACCTGAGCTCGTCACGGACTGATTATCAGTTTCCGGATGGGCTTGGGAACCAAGATTTGTCAAAGAAAAGGCAGAAAGAAGTTAGAAAGAAAATAGGTGGTATATTTTCCAAGGTTAGGTGGATGGGGGTTAGAAAGAAACAATTCTCGTGGAGTTGATGAAGAATTTTGTAGGGGAAATTTGAGGGCATTACTCTGTAAATATGAGATTTAAATGGCAATGGAAATCTTCTGTTCTCTGTTTCCTCTGCGTTTATGTGCTCCACATCAACTTTAGCTGAGCTGGGCGTAGCTGGAATGGACTTCAATGCTAAAAACGCATTTAGTAAATCCGGTCCCGTGTGAAATGAAATGCTCAATAAACTAAAAACGTGGTATATTATTAAATTAGAAAAAAAAAAAACACTAAAAGGGCAGAGGATTATATGGTGGTAGCTTGTGAGCGAATTTGATGTGAATTTGCAGTGATTTCTTTTTTTGTCGGTTTAATTTTTCGGTTACTTATTTGATGTTAATTTAATGTGAATGGCTTAGGATTGCACGACAGCCTTTGAAGGATTCAAGGAATTCATTATGGTTTTGCACGGTTTTTTTTTTGTCCTTTTTTTGTTGTTTTTGTTAATTTTTTTTTTAATATAATCTTTCTAAATTGAGTTTGATAAGTCAATGAATTGAGTTTAATAATCTGTTTTTGATTAACTTGATAAGGTTTGGGTAATGTTAAAAAATATTAAATTGATATTTAATTTGACAAAATTAAATTTAATTTTCTTGATTAAACATATTTAAAACTTTGATGATCAAAATTGACATTGAAATAAATTTCTAGGTTTTTTTTGGGTTATTAAGGTACGTTTTAAACATTTTTTATCTTTATTTTCACGAGGTTTTTATGTTTTGGTATAAAATTTATTTTTTTATATTTTAATTCCTGAATTAGAGAGGAGGGAGAATAACTTAATAAATAATTAATAAAGAATAGAAAAAAAATATTATTGGTTGATTATTATTTAACAACCAAAAAGATCACTTGAGGTGTTAAGTGGTTATATTTTATGATAAAAAAATTATTGATGTATTTTTTGCCCACTGGCTAGAAAAAGTTGAATTTTGTTTTATATTAAAATAAATTTTTAAGTTAAAAAAACCATTACTTTGATCCCCTTTTAAACAATACAACAATATATCATTTATATTAAAAACATAACTTAACTGAAAAAAGAAAGAGGGAGGCCCCCCTAGAGCACAAACCTTTCTTCCTTTGTTATTTTTTTTTCTTGCAACTTTACTTTAAATCTAAATCTATTAAAATAAATTGATTAAGGATTTATCTAAAATTTATTTTATTGGATACATTCAAATTTTGTTTTAACTAACATTATAGCTTTTTTATTATTATATTCACAAGCACTATTTTATGTTACCCTTCATGTTTTTTTTTCCCTAAAATTTATTTCATAGCTTTTCTTAAACATGTCTAATCATCAAATAAAAATATAATTTGAAAATATAAAATTATCAGACCAATCGAGTTATATATTTAACAGATTAATTCAGTATAATTTAAAATAATATCTTTTTAATATTTAAAAAATAATGTTAAAACATAATGCCTTAAAGTATTTTAATTCAAATCAAGTTTTTATTACATAAATTAAATTAAGATTTAATTTGTTTAATCAGCAGTTATATAACATCAACTTCAACTCAGTTTAGTTAAAAAACTAGGTTAGGAAAGCGTCCAATCTATCAAGTTTTTAATTTTAATTGAAATTCATATTAAAAGTTAATAATGCCTCCAAATATTTTTTTTTGCAATCAAAATTAACTTTTGATCTTACTCGGAGTGTGGTAAGTTAACTGTGGATTGATAATAATTATTTTTATCAAAAAAAATTATTAAAAATCATGTTAGCAATGAATATATAATTTTTTCTTTATGTTCAATTTTTTGACCCATTCTACAATTAAACACGGGCAACTATTCAGCAACTCACTAGAGGATAGTATTGAAAAAGACTAAAACAAGGGAAAAAAATAAATTCCGAACTTTTGTTTTCAATCGTACCATTCTATAATCTAATTAGAAAAAAAAAGTTTGGTATTATTATCAGAATATAAATTTAAAAAATAAATAACTAACATGTAAAACACTCACCATATTTTTTTTTATCTTAGTTCAAAAACTTTTAAATTTGGTTAAATACTAGATTGGCCCTCAATTGAAAATCCAAAAATATTCCTTGTTGCTAATTTTAAATTTTTGGATTTCATTGATATTTTAATTATTTCATGTAATTTTTTAAAATAAAAAACTTATTTATCTTTGATAAATTTAATAATAACTAATAAATATTATAAATTTTTTTTCAATATCCTCTATGATTATTTATTTTTTTATGTAAAGGTTAAAATTATAAAAATACTATTCCAATTAAGAATGTTTTCAGTCACATTATCTTTTCCCTTCTTGTTGCAGCTTTTGTTAATGTTTTTCAGTTTTTCATGATAATTTAAATAAAAACTCTCATTTTTTTTAATTTTTACTTATTAAAAAAATATTTTCTTAATAAACATTTTTAACTTCACCACTATCTAACACCTTTGAAAGGAGATTTAATCTCAGTTGTTATANTTTTTACTTATTAAAAAAAATATTTTCTTAATAAACATTTTTAACTTCACCACTATCTAACACCTTTGAAAAGAGATTTAATCTCAGTTGTTATATAAATTAATTTAAAAACACTTTTAGACCATGTTTGTTTCTCGAAAAACAATTTTTGGGAAATCACTTTTCAAATTTTTCTGTATTTGTTTGTTATTAGAAAAGTTGGTCAATGAAAAAAATTTTCGGTCAACAAAAAATATTTTCTAGTCAACAAAAAACATTTTCTGGTCAATAAAAATACTTTCTGGTAAACGGAAAACACTTTCTGGTCAACAAAAATATTTTTTAATAAAAAACATTTGGCTTGGTTTTCAGAAAAGTGTTTTCCTTTTTAACTATATTTGTTTTCTGAAAAGTGGTTTCTAGAAAAATACTTTTCAAACTTTCTTGTGTTTGTTTTTCAAAAAATAATTTCTGAGAAATCACTTTCCAAACTTTCTTGTGTTTGTTTGTTGTTAGGAAATTTGGTAAATGAAAAATACTTTCCAGTCAAAGGAAAATTTCGCTTGATTTTCAGGAAAGTGTTTTCCTAAAAAATTTAAAAGGAAAACACTTTCTGAAAGTTGTGAAAAATTTAAAAATATCATTATTTGCTGATTATATCAAATTTGATCATCAAACTTTTGATTGCTATATATATATTGTTTTGAATATTTATTTTTTAATTTCATTTCTTAAAATTTAATTTTTATATTAACTTTGGTCCTCATTTTTATAATTGTTATTTGCTTTTTTTTTATTATTTGTTTATTGAAATTTTTTTCTATCAAATTTGATCTTCATTCTTTTGATTGTTACTTATTTTACTTGAAATATTTTATGAAATGATAATTATTATTATTTTAATTTTTTCATTTTTTTTAGAATTGATCTTTATTATTTTGATTGTTATTTATTTTATTTGAGATAATTTATGAATTTTTTTTTCAATTTCATTATCATTCAACCTTTTAATTTGTAAGATTTATTTTTTATTATTTTAATAAACTTGAAAAAAAATATTAATAAATTATTTTCCAGTTTATTTTCCATGACATAACCAAATACTGGAAAATATTTTTCAATTTATTTTTCATAACACTACCAAATATCGAAAAATATTTTACTTTTCAAGAATTTATTTTTTTAAAATTTATTTTTTTTAAAATTTATTTTTAAAATTTATTTATTTTTAAATAATTTTACTACAAACAAACCGAATGTTATTAGATTTTTTTATTTTTTAAAGGAAAGCAAAGGGAGTCAATAAGGTTTCTGCACTGTAAATATCTAACGACTTCTCGATAAATAAATAAATAAAAATTAAAGCACCGAACCTCCTCTCTGCTTCCGTCCGGTCTATCCGAAGCGTGCAGGCCAGGAAGGAAGGAAGGGAGCTGATATTATATTAACAAATTGTAGACTGTAGCTACAGAGTAAAGTAAACCCCAAGTAATAAAGAAAATGCTGTTGCGGGCACTCCATTTCTCTAATCCCTCAATCAACCACCACCGATACACATCGTCCCCCGCCACCTCCACCGCTCACTCTCGTATCTTTCCGTACGATATCCGCCTCCCAATCCAACGGTTCTCGTCGATTACCATACAATCACACTATAATTCAACAACAACAGCTGTTGCGGAATCAGAAGCGCCAGAGTCGTCGACTTCATCGGAGTACATCGAGACCGTCGGATTACCTTCTAATTCAGTGCTTCAGCTCTCTCAGTGGAATCTCACGCATCGCCACGTTCTCGCCCTCAGTGTCATTGCTTGCGCTGTAATATACTCACTCCTCTACTTAATTTCTTTCCTTTACGGCTTAAAAACTTTGCTTCTTATTGTTCATAATATTTTTATTTTTATTATTTTTTATTTTGCAGGCAGCGATTTCAGCAACCTGGCTATTTTTGTCTGCAATCCCAACTCTCCTTGTATGCCATATCCTTTCTTTTACATATTGGTTATTTTTTTTCTCTTTCGCATTTTGCATGATTTTTCAGTCATAATTAAAAATACTGCTGCAACTCAATATCATTAAAATTATTTACTTTGAATTGGATAATATGTTTAAGGATTTTTCTATTGTCACATTGAGATGTTATTATATATTTTTTTATTTTAAAAAAATTCTCTTTCCTAGAGCGTAGCAATGATAGTAATTGAAATGATTTAAATCACTCAATCTTCAAGATTAAATGAATTCCCCGACATACATATAATCAGATTATTATTATTATTATTATTATTATTATTATTATTATTATCACTTGTGGCTACAAGGTTAGCTCTGACCAAACAGCCTTTTAAGTACTTTTTATATGTTCAAAAGTTTGAAATATGATCAATGGTATCGTACTGCAAGAACTGAAAGCGATTCATTCTTTTCTAATCAGTGATTTTCTTTTTCTTTCTGTGGTTATTGAAGGCTTTCAAGAGGGCAGCAGAATCACTTGAGAAGTTGATGGATGTGACGAGGGAAGAACTTCCAGATACAATGGCTGCTGTTCGGTTATCAGGCATGGAAATTAGTGATCTTACTATGGAGCTCAGTGACTTGGGGTTAGTATTAGTATTTAGTATATTGAATCTTGAAGCCTTGGACACTCTTAATTATGCTAGTCATTTCTTTTGGGATATTGTAAATTGGATTGAATTGTGACCACTTATCATCTTTCATTCTTATAGGCAGGAGATTACACAAGGTGTTAGAAGTTCCACCAGAGCTGTCCGTGTAGCTGAGGAGAGGCTGCGCCAATTGACAAACACAACTCCAACAGGTAGGCTACATTATTTTGCAGTGCTTTGATTTTTGGTTCTCGTTGTTGGATTTGGAGCAATGAGTTTTACTCCATCTTTACCTGTTTAGCTTCATTGCAGAGGGTCGCCAGTCTGAAAAATGAGACAGGAGGACCAGCATTGGCCAGGACTGCACGGGGAATGAGGGAGGGGATTGTCAAGGGTCGTTCAATCTTGCAAATATTCTTCACAATCATACAGTTTTCCAGGATGGCCTTTAACTATTTTGCTAAGAAAAATAAGAAATAGATCCAAAGATATGAGCTCTGTGGTGAGAAATATCAAAATTTCCTTGCGTACATATCCATTTCTTTCATAAATTTTGCCAAAAAGTTAGCGTGTTATGGAGTTTTAACATGTTAGGGTTTTATAACTGCCACTTGCAGTTGAGGTAGTATGCAAGGAGACAGAATGGACCTTTTGTTTTCCTTCCATAGTTTATATCTTCTGTGCCTGATGATTTGACCATTGTGAGAATTTTACTTTATGTACGACTGGTATGTTCTTGTCTGTCAAGGATCTCTTAGACATGTTAGATGTTGAAAGTCTGTCTAAGTTTCTTGCTGGTTAGATTGATTAATCTGGCATCAAAAGGCTTGGCGTTAGGCTTTCAGACCATATCTAATTACAGAATATTTCCGAAATCATTAGAGATCAAAAGTAAAAAAGGAAATGTCCAAATGTTTAAATTGCACTTGGCCACTTGCATGGCTAAAACTTTCTTCCTTCACTGTCGGCGCGTAGGGTATTGAGAAACTTGGTGATGAAGGTTGTATGCCTTGAATTCAAGTGGAATCTATCTACGATGCCATTGGTTGATATGTGATGATAGTTGTGTTATAGCTTGTATATAGGTTAGCTGCGGGTTTAATGATGTTGCAGATGAAAAGAAAGATCATCAAAACGAATTAAACCCAATGGGTTATCCTGTGATTGTTCTTCTTGGTGAGATAATTAATAGGGCTTGTATGAGGCAGTACAGAAAGAAGATGGGTGGGGAAAGAATGGGGAAATAGTTGACAAGCAATGGAACATGAATTTTGAAGTCCAGGTTAGATGAACAAGCTGGGTTGAGTTTTTCTTGCCTTCCCTGATTTGGAAGTGAAAGTCAGTCCATTTTGCAGAAATCTAAAATAATAGCGATAGTTGTGATCTCTTGACGTTGGTGTGGCAGGTCCAGTTCCTTCATAGCTTACATGAAGGTAACCAATGTTCTGATTTCTTAGTGCGTACTGGTTCTTCTCAGACCTCCACTTGCGAACTTTGGTGTCATCATCTTCCTGGCATGGATCAGCTTCTCCTAGCTGCTGATATAATGGGAATTGCCCTTCTCTCACTGTTAGTTTTCGTTTATACCATCTTTTGCACACAAAAAGAAGGGGGTCCCTTTAGCAGAACTTTGAAGTTTGATTAATGGCCTGGTCATGTAACGTGGTGTAGAGAGGCTGGGCTAAAAATCAATCGAAGTCCCTCTTCTATTTGAATTTGGTCAAATCAATCTCCATACAACAAATTCGACCTCACACTTTTGATTTTGGGTAAATATATATCAACCCCTTTGTCCGTCTTTTCGTTAATTGACGAATCTGGTGTGCTCTTGATCATTACATGTGTCATTAATTATACAATTTGATGACCTTGTATTTTGTATAAGATTTGGTTTGGTTTTTCATTGCAAAAATATTTTTGAAAAAAAAACTTTTTTTTTACTTTAAATTAATATTTTTTAATATTTTCAAATAGTTTTAATATACTGATGTTAAAAATAATTTTTTTAAAATAATAAAAAATATTATTTTCATGACAAGCAAAAAACATCTTAAAAACTAACTATTATCACATTCTAAAAAACTTTAAAAAATATGTATTATGAATGCTAATGCTATGAAAAGTTAAGCCACTACAATCTAAGGTGTTATTTAATGTGCACTGAGCCAGTTTGATTAACCATTTTATTGTAAAGGTTTTTTAATATTTAATAGTGTTTAAATTTAATTTTCTAATAATTATAACAATATTAACACAATATTCATTATCAATAATTATATTATGTATATTATTATTTATGTGGGATGTATTATGGAATATGTTTTCTCTTGTCATTTTTGGATTCAATCTCCTCCTACTACTTTTTTATAACTATAATCTTTTTGTTTGGACATTGTGGAGTTATATATCCACTCGCCAAACTTATGAGACTCTTAATATCACAATTACAATTAGATGGGATCTTAACTTTACCTTTTATTTTAGTAAAAGAATCTTTTTCTAAGACTTGAATGATTTAACTTTGTTGACCATAAAATTCGACTTTAATATAATAGTTTTATCTTTTTAATAATTCAGTTGCTAAGCTAAAAAGAAACCCAAATTACCTCCTCGATGTTTACTGTTATTTATCTTTAACTGCCTGTATATTTTAGAAATTATATAAATCATTTCTTCAAGCTCAATATAATGTTGCAACTCAACCACATTGGTTATCTCACTATTCAATCCATTCAAGAAACTTGTCATTGTAGCTTTTATATCATTCATAACATTAGCTCTAATTATGACAATGTCTATTTTTCAAGGTACTTCTCCACATTTCTAGAAATCTAAGAAAAACTTTGTAATCTTTAATGTAGTTTTCTATAATAATAACTATGAACAAATCTTTTTTATTTTTTTTATGATTTTTTTCATCTCATCTTAAGTCTCTATAGATCTCTTTTCATTGTTTTTTTTTCTTTTTAATAAGATAAGTTGATCCTACAAAATAATAATAGTCACTAAACTCAATAACAACAAGTTTTACTTTCTTTATCTTAGACTATTGGTGATAATAAAAAAACCAACTCTACTTTCCTTTTCCTCTCCAAATAATCTTTTAGACTATTTTTTTTCTTAAAAAACTAGGATTTTCATCTTAATACTTCTCAAATATCTATCCAAACCATCCTGAAATCCATCCTTCCTACTAACCCTCGTATGGCCAAATTTCTCAAGTGGCAAAACTCCTTTACACCTTTGGTTTCCATATAGCCATAACCTACCATCATGGTTATTATCAAAATCTTTGGTTTTCTCATTTATATTTTCATTTTTGGATTCTTCCAAGGTGAATTAACCTATATTGAAGACCTTTTTTTTTTTTTCTAAACCTTTATGATCGAGCCCTTCTCAAATATTAGGCACTTCAGTTCTCAACTAGTCGTCCCACTCATTACTTTAGCAAATCTTATATTCATCAAACTCAATTATTGTTGCATGACCAAATAACCCCATTCGAGATTTTTCTCACACACTCGTGTTTTATATAAATTTTTTACTTTTAATTCTAATATGCTCACCTTTATCTTTTACCACTCAATTTTCAAAATTTTAGTTCTTTAAGGAACTAGTTCATAAAAAAAAATATTAATATTTTTATGGCACAAGCAAACAATATAAAGACTTAAGAAGTAATAAAGACTAAAAATCATCAATACAAAAACTATGAATACAAAAACACGAGAATCAATATGAATTTATACGAAATATAAATAATACGAAGACACAAAATAAAAGACTATGAAAACTATGAAACTAATGAAATAAGATTTAAACAACTCAAAATAACAATATATGTGTGCGTGTGTGTGTATGGTGGTGGCCAAAACTAAAAAAACAATACCACAAAGACTACTCATTATTTTATTTTATGATTTTCAAGAAACCCAACCAAGTAAATCTAAAATATTCCAAATCAAAATTTATTTCCAAAAAACCCCAGGTATCAAGATTTGCTTTTTAAATTTAAAGCAAGTGGCTGAACTTTATATTTTTTTGAATCAAGATTTGCGACAAACCCTAACAATTTTATTTTCTTGTGATTTTATTTGTTATTTTTTTTATATATAAAACTTTATTTAATCAAGTTTGCAAGTAATATTCTTTTTTAAACTTATGTCGCAACTAGTTTTTAAAGAAGATAAATAATTCAACAACAATGAAGTATGTGAAAACTTGAAGATAAAAAAGGTATAACCTAATATACAACCTCACTCTAATACCAACTAATATAAGCCTTGTGAATATAAAGTTCATGAAACTCATAATCAAATTGACTCTTCTCAAGAAAGCTAAGATCATATTTGGAATTAAGTTTGTACAATGACAACTTGTGCTAAGGCACCAAAATTTCAAGTAATCGAACTCTTATTCAATTCTTATAAAAAGATACAAATAAAAAGTATAAAAAACATCATAAGGCTCGGTAGATTCTTCAATAAGTCATACTACTTCAATAAAGAACCAAAATACATGAGCAAAACTTCACACACAATAATAATTGCTGAAATAAAAAATACCCTAGGAAAAACCTAAATACAAGCTAAATAACCCCATTTATATAGATAAAAATATCCTAAATAATGCTGAAAAATAATAAAAGATTTATAATAAAAATAAAAAAAATCCTAAATTAACTAGAAAACTAATATAGTTCTCTCACAATAACTTCTAGACCTTATTTTAAGTCTCTCTCGATGTTTAATTGCCGTACAATTTAACCTTAAATAGATAAGGCTCCTGGAAAGTTCCAGTAAAATTTTACCTCGATTTAATAGTTGGATTGAAAATTATAATATTTACTAGGACAAATAAGCTTTCTAACTACCAAAATTAATTAACTTATAAAGTAGATGAATTAAATACCTCTTATAAATATATTAAAATTTAATCATCACTTGTTAAAAATATAGTTTTCCTGAGATTTATCTTGATCAATCATCGGCCTAATCAACTTTAAAATAATATGTTGTATATATTATTATCCTAATCAACTTTTTTTTTTTAACATAAGAAATACTCTCATAGAAAATATATACCCGTGTCAAAAAGTCATAAATTACTTAATATAAATAAAAAAATATTTTTTAGAATATTTCAGCATCTTACATACCAATTGAACATTTTATATCTCAAAATTTCAACTAAAGAATTGAACCAAATACTATTTAGTTGCTTTTAAATATTTATAGAATTACACAATGCATCTTTTTAGGCTACAATTTAATGGGCGTGCGGATTACCTTGCCATCAATGGAAACCAAGGAAGAAGTCGTTCACTATCTTACGAATCAAGCGCTATCACAAGCTTATTATGGATAGAAACCTAACCTCAATGGGCTAAAACTACTTATAAACCACCAATTGGTTGTATTGGGGACCAATGCTATGGCCTTTTGAACAAAGTTTTGCGTCTAATAATCTTCGACTGGCCTACAGTTACACTGGACAATCTTATTTGCCTCCTAATCAAGTTTTTGCATGCACATCTAATCCAATCTTACAACCCAAATAATTGCAGGCAAGCGTACGATGATTAGGGGGCAACGTTGCATTCATGGAAGAGATCTTGGATACCGTAAAATCAAGTTTTTTAATTTTTTATAAGGCCTTGGCATTGTAAGTTGTTACAGGAGCTTCATCATTCTATTCTAAACTGTTCTAAAGGGAAATACGCTGCAGAGTTTATTGAACTGCTCACAGCCTAACAATGCAGTTCATTAGAGACAAAGAATGCAGTTTACCCTTCTAACACAATTGCAAGATCAATGTCAAAACACATGTACGTTACTGGGTAATCAGCTTTGCTCCAATCAATATTTTCACGGCCACATATTTCAGCCTCTAATCTGCTGATTGAAACAGCCTGAAAACACAGCGGTCTCACCTTCCATGATTTTACCAGCATACACCAGAAGAACAACCTGCAACCTGATCTCCATTCCCTGGGATCAATGGTTCTAAGTTCAACCTTTGCTTAAAAAAACTGTAGTGGAGAATTTCCTGTACAACTGTCCCTCCGGGGAGGTTCGTCTCCTGTACAACAACTTCCGAAAAGCTGGATAGATGAACTGAAAGGGATAAGTTAAAGAGAAACACAATAACATACGTCATCTTTCTTTTATCTGCTCTGAGTTTTAAGAATTATCCGACAAGAAGTCCAAGCCGAAACACTTGAGAAATGCAAGTTTCGCAAGCCTAAAATAGTTGCAGGGATGGAAACAGAAGAAGTCAGAAGAATTTCCGATGTTGTCTTCACTAACTATTCTTCTACCCGTGTTTGTTGTTATTTCCCCTTTTATGCTTTGGTTCTGCTGTGCCTGCAAGAATCTTGAACATTGTTAGATATCTCGAAGGCAACCTATATATCCCATACCTAAGCTATTTTCATGAAGCAACAAATAGCTTGGTAGCCAAAAATCTTTTTAAAAATAAAAATAAAAATTAAGACTAAACATTTGATTCATTACTGCAATTTAAAAGAAGACAAGATTCTAATTTACAGGGGTTTGGTTAAAATGGTTTGGTCGTATCCACTGCCAACCCAAGCACGAGACCATGAGAAAGAGTGATTGCAATGGTGGCAGGGGATTGGAGGATGAGGCCAGAATGACAAGGATGATAGAGCATAATTATATTCAATTTAGGTGATTAAGTCACTGAACTATTCTTAGCCACCAAGATCTATGTATTCCTTTTCTTTTTCTTTTTCCTTTTGGATTCATGTACCGACTATATGGGCGGTGCCCAAATAAAAAAAGAATTGGCCCATTATCAGCTCTTGCACGACGACAAAGAATACAGATATTGTCGGCATTTGATTGTCGTTATTATTGAAAATCATGGTGCAAATCAATAGAGATATCACACAACAAATTGACCCATCATAGTTTTTTTTAGCCTCATCAGCAGTTTTTGTTAGGATGCGCCTGTTTGCCCGCAAAACTGCTGGCATTTGGGATTGCCGTGGTGAGATTGGTTAATTTTTTTTTTAATGTATTATCAACAACTACTACCGTAATTCTATACATCCATACTACTTAGAACTGGAGTCAGGTCAAATTTAAATACAGTAGACGAGATAAAAGTGTGGTCAGTTCAAGTCACGGAGATTCACATTATATTTTCACCATTTAACTAGACTTACGCTATCATTAGAGGCATAAAGCAGTATCAGCTGTTTCTTCTCTAACAAAAAAACCGGAGTAAAGGAAAAGGAAAGAAAAGGGCAACACTTATTCGCGAAAAAGAGAGGGGAAAAGCATAACCAAGTACAATGCTTGCAAGTTTCCTAATTATTATCTTAAATAAGGTGTATCAAACAGCTGTACAACTTTACCTAGAGATTTTCTAATGTTAAAGTAATTAAGCCGTTCTACTGGTAACATTTTTTTTTTAATGTGGCAATATCAACATTTAAGTCCTGAAGGCTTAATGGTCACAGCAAGAACCAATTTTAATCCTAAAGTAGTCAGGATCGGCTATACGGGTCCTTCTGCGTCCTATGCCAAATCCGCATTAAGGCTTGATGGCAAGCTGAAGGAGTATTTTGATGTGCGAAAGTGGTTCGAGAGGGTGACAGTGACGGCAATTGAAAATGGCTACGGTGGTTGGGAGATGGGGCCCTGATGATTTTTACAATATTCTGTCGGTCCTTCGGTGTGAATTTGTGAAAAGGGGAGGTCAAAAAACACGATAATAAGCTACAAGGAAAACCTTGAGAACAAGCAAAAAGAAGTCAAGAAATACAGACAAAAAGCAATACCTTAATGTTTAAGTTGTTTCTAAGCCAAGCCAAAGGAATTAGATTTTACCAGACGGGGTTTAAGAGTTCTTAGAAGCCAAAGCACAGAAAACTTAACAAGGACTGCGTATATACCTGGCTGTGTTGTAGGCGGTTTGAGACATGATCATTATGCCTGAGGATTTGGTTGTCCAAATGGGAATTAAGGGGCGTGAAAACACCAAGAGTGGATGGTGAGGCGGAGGAGGAAGTAGTGGTGGTGTCTGGGAGATCTGCAGTAAAGAAACTGAAACAAAAAAGGAGCAAGACGAGGAGGAGCAAGACCAGTACTTGGATCCATATTAGCCATGAGACTCGATACCCTTCTATTGTAAGGTCGTCCCCAAACTCAAACATGGGTGAAAGAAGGGGAGGTAGGCGAGGAAGTGGTTCCTTGAGAGAGAGAGAGAGAGAGAGGAGGGTAGGAAGAAGATAAAGGGAGAGGTAGGAGGCAGGAGGTCAAGAGAAAGAAGTGAAAAACACAAGAGACAAATGATTTTAATTTATTCATGGATCTGTCGGGCTGACTTTAACGTAAATAAAAAAAATGACATGTGATTGCCTTTCCCCACCCTACGCGTTTCGGTATTCGAGTGTGTCTACCGCGCGTGTCCTTTGTTCATAAAGAGAGTGCATCTACCACCACGCATTTAAAATTAAAGAATTAAAAATAAAAAAACACCCGAAGTTAATTTCTTCACATTAGTTTCAGACCGTCTCATTCGTGGCTTCTAACAGACAAACTTGATTGTTGTAATATTTTTTATAAGAAAAAAAATATCACATTCATAAATTAGCTATTTTACGTGGCTTTTCATATTCTCTAAAATAAAAAAATAAAAAAAAATAAGTTTTTTATTTGATTTTTTTTTTTTATAAAAATGGATTTAACAAACAATCTCTAGTCTATAAGCTTTTCAAATCTCCACTCTAATTTGGGAGAGACTAAAGAATAAATAGGTGGGAATGGAAGCTGCTACGTTAATTATTCTTGAGTTTTCAATTTACTTTTTTTTATTATATTCATATTAAATTGTTGATTTTTATATTTCATATTGTGAACCACTATTAGTTAAAAATTAAAAATTATTTTTTTAATGTTTTTAGATTGTATTGATATGTTTATATTGAAAATAAATTTTAAAAAATAAAAAATAATTATTTTGATAGATTTTCAAATTAAAAGCATTTTGAAAAAAAACTACTACTATAATACCAACATAAAATACATTAATTTTTTTTTGGTGAGATTCATAAAATATATTTTTATTAAATTAGGTGGTAATCACAATAAATATTTTTAAAAAAATTAAATTATAGAGAAAAATATATTTTTTAATATAAAATTTATTTTATATAAATGCCTTTTTCTTTTATGAAAACACATATTTTTTACAATTACCATGAATTAAAACTTGATATAATTAAAATAAATATTTGCAATAATTCAAATGATTTAAATGAGAATTTTTTTTTCTTTAGACAAAAACCCTTCTTCCTTATTCATTTTGTTTTTTTCTTACAAAAACATGTTTTTTTATTAAAAGATTAATTTTTTAAATAAAAACTTAGCATTATATGAATAATAATTTGAGCACAAAAAATATGAAAGAATGAAAAATAATTAATTTCAGAAAAGAGATATGAAAATAACATAACATACAATAATATAAAAAATTCTTTATTAAATATTTATGTGCAGTTGTTTTTTTTAAATGCTCTTCATATTATAATTATATAATTTATTATAAATAATTAACAGCATTATCATAAAAATCCCAAATCTTATTTTAAAAATAGGGCGTTAATTGGATCAATNCTTACATGGTCGTTAACTTCAGGGCCCGTGGGATTAGTCGTGGTGCGTAAAAGCTGGTCCGGACACCCACGTTAATAAAAAAAAAAATAAAACTAATAACATGGAGTAGTAGTTTATTACTTGCCTTGTACCATCTCTGCTTTATTTTATATTCTTTTTACACACGCGGTTTATGCAATTTAGAGAAATAAATTGAGTGTTAGATTCTATAAGATAAAACAAAGGTTATGGAGATGGACCGCCGAATTCTACATGTTTTTATAAGTTATCCGGAGGACATAATCTTTTGCATTCATTTTTACTTTTTTATTTTATTTTTACATGTAGTATATGAAATTATTGTATTTGTACTCTAGCATAGTAAAAAAACCAAATTTAATAAAATAAAATAATTTAAAAAATAATATAGTTTAGATTGTAATTAATGTTTTTATAAGTTAAAGGGAGTTAAGTGACATCAATTTACGGTGACTGTGCGCCATGACAGCTGCAATTGATTTGTCAACTGAATTCTATTATTCGCCTTCTCATTTGATTGATAGGGACCCCCACCTATCTATGCGTGATTTTTAGTTTTTAATTCTTCTCCTTTTGTTTTTATTTCATTAATTTCGCTGCCGAAAATAAATTGTACCCTTTTACAGTATGCTTATAATTGTTTTTATTTTGCTGTGTCAGCATTTCTTTTATTATTATAATTTATTTATTTATTTATTTACGTCTAATGTCGCAGGAAAACAAGTGTACAAACTACCCTTTTGGTAACGCGTGGTCAGGGTACTTTTACAACGCTTAAATTTTTCAAAATGAGTTGAATGCAGAACTATTCATTTTTATAATATTTGATTAATTAATTTTTTTCAACTTATAAAGTTTCTGCAGATGACATAAAACTTCTTGATCACTTGCAGTGCTGATAGAGAAAAGGTTTTTTGTCATTGGAATTTAAAGGCGGAGCGTAATTCACATTGCTGTTGAAATTGTTTTATCGAAAAGTATTAGAATGGGTCTTGTTTATTTCTAAAAAGTATTTTTTAAAAAAAATATTTTTTTATTTTTCAATATTTGCTTTGTTTTAAAAAAAATAATTGAAAAGTGGTTTTTGACATATGAAAACTAAGTTTTTACAAGAAAAACA
Source organism: Populus ilicifolia (assembly GCA_015708895.1). NCBI lineage: Eukaryota > Viridiplantae > Streptophyta > Magnoliopsida > Malpighiales > Salicaceae > Populus > Populus ilicifolia. The sequence continues at coordinate 237,189 of SRLM01014271.1, forward strand.
CTTTTTTTTTAATTGAAAATTATATCTATAAGATTTTATAAGAGAAATTGATTTTCTTATTTTATATTTAGAAAAACACCTTTATTTTTTAACTAAAAATTATATCTACCTAAAAATATATATATCTAGGTTAGAATTGGTTGGTTTTTAGGCCTCGTTTGTTTCCCGAAAAACAGTTTCCGGGAAACCACTTTCCAAACTTTCCCGTGTTTGTTTATCATTAGAAAAGTTAGACAACAAAAAACATTTTCCGGTTAACAAAAAACACTTTCCGGTCAATGAAAAACACTTTCTGGTCAACGAAAATATTTTTTAGTAAAAAAAAATGGTTTGGTTTTCAGGAAAATATTTTCCTTTTTAGCTGTGTTTGTTTTCTGGAAAGTGATTTTCGGAAAAATATTTTCCAAACTTTCTTGTGTTTATTTTTTGGAAAGTGGTTTCGGAGAAATCACTTTTCAAACTTTCTTGTGTTTTGTTGTTGTTAGGAAAGTTGGTAAACGGAAACACTTTCCAGTCAAAGGAAAAATTGGCTTGATTTTCAGGAAAGTGTTTTCCTGAAAAATTTGAGAGGAAAACACTTTCCGGAAGTTGTGAAAAGTTTAAAAATGTCATTATTTACTGATTTCCGGAAGTTGTGAAAAGTTTAAAAATGTCATTATTTGCTGATTATATCAAATTTGATCCTCAAACTTTTGATTGCTATATATATTTTGTTTTGAATATTTATTTTTCAATTTTATTTCTTAAAATTTATTTTTTATATTTACTTTGGTCCTTATTTTTATAATTGTTATTTACTTTTCTCCTTTTTTTTATTTAAATTTTTTTCTATCAAATTTGGTCCTCATTCTTTTGATTGTTATTTATTTTATTTGAAATACTTTATGAAATGTTAATTATTATTATTTTAATTTCTTCATTTTTTTTTTAAGATTTGATCTTTATTGTTTTGATTATTATTTATTTTATTTGAGATAATTTATGAAATTATTTTTTTTCAATTTCATTATTATTCAACTTTTTAATTTGTAATATTTATTTCTTATTATTTTAATAAACTTGAGAAAAATAAAATATTAATAAATTATTTTCCAGTTCATTTTTCATAACATAACCAAACACTGGAAAGTGTTTTCCAGTTCATTTTCCATAACACTGCCAAACATCGAAAAATACTTTACTTTTAAGAAATTCATTTTTCCAGAAATTCACTTTCCCGGAATTCACTTTCCTCGTAATTCACTTTCCTCGTAATTCACTTTCTAAAAGGAAACAATTTTCTTGCAAACAAACGAGGCCTTAAGGAATTCATTTTTTCCGGAATTCACTTTCCAAAAGGAAACAACTTTCTTGCAAACAAACGGGGCCTTAAACTGAATTGCTATATATTCACATTTCTTATACGTTATTAAAAGTCTTTATTTTGTTGAGATATTTTGCAAGGTTAAAAGAAACTCACTTTAAAAAACTTATTGCTTTGTTAATAAATTTTTTTTTAAGACGCTTTGAAGTTGAGCCCAGGTTATATAGTTTTAGTTTATAGAAATTAACTGGGTTGACATTTTTAAATAAACAAATGTGGAGCTACAAAACTTTAAATTGAGTAAGGTTGGATCCAAAGAAAATATATGCATCCCATTTACCAAAATTAGGTGGTCTTCAACAATAATGATATTAAAGTTGTTCCAACAAAGCCTCTAAAGTATTTAACCTAGTCATTGATGGTTAAGATGCCCATTTCACAAAATCACTAATTTTTTTGTATGTTCACACTTTAAGCCTTATCAATAGGTTCTTATAAAAAGTTAACAATATTTCTCTCAAGATCAAAAGACAAAAAATAAGCTCATTGGTCTTTAAGTTTGGAAAACCTCCGAAACCAATCTTGTTGCAAAACTAGCACAAATACATAGCTCATAACTATAAAACATACTTCGGAACCATCTCATTTAAATGAAATGACTAAGCTTTGATCAATTCATGTTTTAACCCATCAAAAACCCTAAAAATATCCCATTAGAAAATTAGAGCAAATAGGAGAAAAGAAAGGGAAAAGATTGATAAAAAAAAAATCTAAATATAATGATTTAAGAACCCACCATAAGGATTTTTTAAGTTTTGAAAGGACAACAACCTTGTGGAAGCAATACTTTACAAGGAAAGTTAAGAGGATAATAGCTATTCTAGACGCTTAAAGGCATACTTTTTAAACTGCAAGTGGAGTCCACATGGCTTACTTGAGTTTTTTTGTTGTCATTTGGTCTGCATTTATACTTACATGCATGGAAATGAGATTTGAAATGCTTGGCAAGTAGTGTTGTGGTGGCTCTTTTTGTTACTATGATAATTTGATTCTATTTTATAAAGTTTGTTTTTAATGTTTTAGATGTAATAAAAGTTTTATATTTAAGTTGTTTTAGTTTAACTTAAATAATGCATGTTGAAGCAATGATATTTATTCTTGATTTGCTAGTTTTATTCATGATCAAAATGAGCCTAAAAAAACCAATTTGGAATCCATATTGTATGAATATGTAAGCTATTTTAAGTTTATAGTTTTTTGGATTTGGAACATCTTGTATAATTTGGATGATTTAAGGTTATTTCTTGGTTCTTTTGATTCAAATATGTTTGGTTATGGTAATGTGGTTTGTTGAGACTAAGAAAACATGCTTTAGGGATTGAAAATGCCAGTTTTGAGCTTGACAATGGCTAGTTCCATATCTAGGCATTTTCTACGTTATAAAATAGTTTTCTACGTGTTCTAGAAAAAATATTGTCTTAGCCTCATGATTTAGACCAATTTTGGTCTAATTAATTATAGAGAATCCTTAGGCGAATTTATTAGTCAATAACCTAGGATTGATTTGCATCAATAATATATTTTGAGTAGGTTTTAATCTTAAAATTTTAGTTTTGAATCAAAATTTATTTTGACAAAATCATGGTTTTAAGTAATAATCGAAGTGCATGAATGCTAGATTATTGATCATTGTTTGATTTTCAACATGTTTGTGTCCTTGGTTTGTCCACATCTACTGATTTAAAATCTATATCCTTCATTTTTCTAGGGTTTGATCTATTTTGATAAAAACATTCAAGCATTTATGTTTTTTAGGTTTAATTTTATTTAGATTTTGATTTATTTTTTAGGTCAAACTAGTGAACTTTGATTCAATTTATGGTCGAACCTAAAGTTTTGGGTCAACCCGGTCGAGTTAAAATCAAGTCAAAGGCTAAGACCCTGTTTGGACAACAATGTTTTTGCAAAAAGTTTTCTTTGTCTTAAAGTGTGTGTTTAAAAAACACCCCTTTAGCCTATTTTAATAGTTTCGGCTTTAGAAAAAAATGAGTTTTTGTCAAATATTGCTTTAAAATAAAGAATTTGTGGTTGTTGCATACAATCCAATCTTTATAAAAAAAATGCATTTTATACATAAAAAAGGAGAAAAATGTTTTTTTAGCATTGGTTTAGTTCTTTTTTTTTTGGAATTTAAAATAAGTTTGTAAAAGTCCATAAAGATTTCATCAATCTTTCAACAATCCTAATTTTTTTCTCTAAAAAATAATGATCAATATTTTGATATAAATATTGGATCTACAAGTAGGATATTATTTAAATATAAATATCAAGAGTTGACTAGAAATGTTTTAGAATCTTTTTGAATATTTATCAATTTTAATTTGGAGTAGTTTTTACCATACTATATGAGTTATGGAAAACACTTTCACTTCCCAAGATAAGTAAACTCTATTGGAGCATCTATATGAACTCTTTCTATAAGCGTTTATCTGGGTATTGAAGCTTATAATGACTTCAAACTGTTAGAATTTTTCATGAGCGTAAATCTTTGTTATGAGCCATAAATGAATCATCGGTTAGGAATTCATCAACACCCTTAGATCATATCTAGATCACATAATGTAACTTATCTCAAGTAAAGTGTGCTGGGGTGTTAATATTTTTTCTAGCCATAACCAGTCATTTACCTTGAAATTTCAAATAAGACTAGTTCATCTAGGTCTTATCGTGACTCTAAACTTAACAAGCAGGTGACGACTCTTTAACCCTGCCACCCTGCATGAATGACAAAATAATGATCATGTGGAATGATTATAACAGTCAAAGAAACGAGTAATTATGTGTTAATTACATGTGTTTATTTTTGTGTGAAAGTAATTTTATTTAAATATTGTATGATTTTATTTTGTATAAATTTATAATTATTTTGTAGAAATGAGTGCCATAAAGAATGAAAAATACAAGGTTAAGCACTTCACATAGTTTAAGTGTATGTCTCACATGTTATTTAAGATATTAATCAAAAAGGCACTTAAAGAAAACAAGTTTTTTTTCACTTTTAAAGCATAATCTTTTGTTAAGGTGGCTTTAAAAATTAGTTAAAAGTTTAACATGCAATGTAAGCCTAATTATATAGAGAATCATCTCAAAACCGTGAAAAAAAAAGGAACAATAACCAAAAATAAAAATAAAAGTGGTTTTAGTTGAGATGATTGTTTGAAGATAATCACAATTTTAAAAGATGTATATGATGAAAAAGTAAATGTAGGATAAAATAATTTATAAAGATAATCACAATTTTAAAAGATAATCACAATTAAACTTTTTACAAGCAACTAAAAATTCCATATTCTAAATTTTATAAATAGACACATTCTGATTATGACAAGTATCTCAACAAAATACTTAATATGTATGAAGCAATAACAATTATTGTTGGAAAAGATATGAAAACCAGAAATGATGCCAAGTCATATGCTAACATCAACTTGGAAGAGAATACTAAAATCTAATTTACTTCAATTGAAAATTATGGTGAATATGAAAAATTTAAAAATGAAAAGAGATACATTTTCTAGTGCACAAAAGAGACAATATAAAAAGAAAAATCATATATATAAAGATAACGATGTTAAAAAATTATTTGAAAATGTTGAAGATGTAGCGTTCACACTTCTAAACCTAAGCAAAAATCAACTTAATGTTAATGAGCTTATATGTAGAAGTGATGAAAACTAAAGTTTTTGATAAAATCACTGTTAGTGATGCTTTTGATTACTTTACCTCAAATAAAATGTTTGAAAAAACATTTATCGCAAAAAATACCAATTTAAGAAAAATTTATGTTTAAAATTTTATGAACCAATATTGTTATAAGCTTGTTTGTTAAGATGATTTTATTAAGATAAGAAATTTCATGTTTGCTATTTGATATAATATGTTTATGTTTGTTAATTTGAATTAATATGTTTGAGTATGATATTAAAACTTAGTATTTATGCATGGCTATATTTGATATAAAATGTTTATATTTATTTACTAATGCTTCAATGATATATATTAAAAGGATATTAAATGAATAATTGTCCATACCCCTTGAAAAAAAGTTTATCCAAAAAATCCATCAAAATATTTTTGAATCTATTTATTTTTTAAAAAAATATTTAGACAATTATTTTAAAATTTTAAAAATATTAATAGATTTTAGTTAAAAAAATATTTAACAAGGTAATATATTTATAATATTATATTTAAAATATTTATATTATATGTAGTTATATTTTATAAAATAAGCCATATATAAATATATGATATAATAAAAACATTTCACCGTTATATTTTTTATATCTCAATATTTTATTGTAAGTAGTCAAATACTTATATTTAATGTTCTATATATGTTATATATTTTTTTAAATATTAAAATATTAATAAAATATTTTTCAATTTTTTTATTATATTGTCAAATATCAAAATATAATCTACTTTTTTGGAATTAACTTTCATGAAAATTATTTTTTAAAATTACTCTACAAAAAATAAATAAAGCTTGAAATGGTGTTAAATTAATTTTATATAGGTGTATATTTTTTTATATAATTTTGATATCTTTCAATTAATTTACAAAAAAAATATATTATAAAAATAGTATTATTAGGATATGTCTCAATTGAAAAACATATTCAACTGTAATACAGATATAAATTCATAACATTGCAAAAACAGTAATCTAACATGAAGATAATACTGCTCCAAAAAAATTTTCAAAGCATTGAATTTTTTTTTTGTGTTAATTTATATTTTTATTTAACGATAGTAATTGAGATGCGGGGAGGCATCGTATATAATCTGTATGAATTATTTAAAAAATAATTAAAAGGGCGGGTCCACATGATGGCGGGACCATGTGGTTGGTGGTGACTGATTAAAAATAATAAAGGCCACCCTTTGGTTGGCGTGGCGAACAAACCATTGACCACGCTGAGTTTTATATACCCACCCAATCAGCTTCGAACAACAACGTGCAACCTATATTGACAGTGATTCATCAGTTCTTTATGAGTAATTAATATAATTATTATACAATACTCTAAATAGTGGTGTGGGGGAATCACTGTCGATTACAACAGTAATCCACAGTGCTTTCTTTTTCTTTTCTTTTGTATTTTTTCCCCAACTTTCAGCTTTTTTCTTCTTTTTTTTCAAAATCACTTTCCTTTTTCTTTTTCAGCTTTCCTTTGTTTTCTTTTCTTTTTTTTTATTAATTTTACTTTTTAAATATTGAGTTGGTTAAAAATTTTATTAATCTTTTTTAAAATACTGTGAATTTTTACAGTATTTTTTCACATAGTTTTTTATTTTATTTTTAAAAAATTATATTTTTTGATTTTATTTTTTTTAATTTTTTATTTTTTTTTTAATTTTTTCTTTAAAATATTTTTTATTGCTACAATATTTTTCCGCATGTTTTTTTTTTGTTTTTTATAATTTTTTCATAAATTATTTTTTTTATTTTATTCTTTAATATTGAGTTAGTTAAAAATTACAGTTATAATATATGACGAAAACACTTTAACTTTTCTTCCAAATTACCTCTAAATAGTGTGAGAGGATCACATTTCTCCCATACTAAAATCACTTGGATTACAATAGTAGTTCACATTGTCTTTTTTTTTGTATTTTTTCATTGTTTCCCCCAACTCCCCCCCTTTTTTCTAAAATCACTTTCCTTTTTTTTTCAACTTTTCTTTGTTTCTTTTTTTTTTAAAAATATTTTTGTTGATTTTACTTTTTAAATATTAAGCTGATTAAAAATTTCATTTTGTATTTTTTTCTTTAAAATATTATAAATTTCTGCGATGTTTTCTCATATAGTTATTTTATTTTATTTTTGTATTTTTCAAAGTTATATTTATTGATTTTTTAATATTTTAGTTTTGTAAAAAAAAATTTAAACATTGTTGATGGCTACAGTGTCTCTCCACATGGTTTTTTTTATAATTTTTTAAAATTAGCTTTGTCAATTTTATTTTTTTAATATTGAGCTATTTGAGAATTATAATTACAAGTCATTATAAATAAGGTTAAATCATATGGGAAAGTACTGTAGCTTTTTCATCATAAAACACTTAAAACACTGTGAATTGCTACAAGGTTTCCAACATGATTTGTTTTGTGTGTTTTTTTGTTATCTTTTTCTAAAATTATCTCTATTGATTTTTTTTTAATATTGAGTTGATTAAAATTTTAGATTTTAAATTTTTTTTCTTTAAAATACCATGAATCATTGCAATGTTTTTTCATATGATTTTTTTATGATTTTTTTCAAAATTATCTTTGTTGATTTTTTTTTAATATTGAGTTGGTTAAAAATTATAATTATAATAAAGTTAAATTATATGGAAAAAGTGTTGTAGTTTTTTTCACAAAACACTATGGATTGCTACAGTATTTCTCTAAATGGTTTTTTGTTTTATTTTATTGGAGAAAGCACTGTAATTTTTCTCAAAAAACATTGTCAATTGCTACAATATTTTTTATGGGTTTTTTTCCTTCTAAAATTATCTTTATATTAAGTTGGTTGAGAATTTAGTTTTGTAATTTTTTTTAATTAACAAAAAAACTAAATTATATAGCGAAAACATTATATCTTTCCTCATAAAACACTCTGAATTGCTACAAATCATTTTATTTAGTTTCTAAGTTTTTGATTACTAACACAATATTTTTTTCCATCATGAAATATTTGCTCCATCATGCCTTTAGTTTTTATTACTTATCCAACGTTGGTTCACAATTAGAACATTATTAAATGCATTTGTTTTATAAGCCCGCGAGAACGTCTGCAAATATAATTGTCTTTCTTCTGTCTTTTTTGTTTTTTTATTTTTTATTTTTTATGCCTTTACAGGCTTTTTTGTGTTTTTTTTCTTTGAATAATTTTTTAAAAAAATTTAGTTTGTTAATGTTAATTTTTTTATTTAATTATCATATTTTTATTTAACCTGATTTAACAGGTTAACTCAATTTTTTTTCTTTTTAATTAATTTTTTTATTTAGTTTAATTTGTTAATGTTAAATTTCTTTTTATTTAATTACTAGACTTTTATAATACGTATCTCGAGTTTAACGGGTTGATCTAGTTTAACAGTTTAATTCAGTTAATTCATTAATTTTTTTTCTATTTAGTTATTAAATTTTTATTATGCGAATTTCAGGTTTGACAAGTTAATTTGATTTAAAAGGTTAATCTAGTAAAAAAACTAAAAGGGGCAAGATTGTCCTATAGCAAATATTTCTTAGGCTAGGGTATTTCATTGCTTTTAAATTCAAATTATCTCTATCTTACTTGTAGTGTTTTGCTCTTTCTATTATGATTTTTATTTTCGTTATTATCAAGTTGAATTGAAATAATTTAATATTTTATTAGTTAAAAAATATTATTTAATATTAAAAAGGGGATGATTCGTGTTATCAAATATGAACACGCGCGGCTATATTCATGTTTTTCTTACAACACGTGCAACGTTATGCAATAGCTAAATATATGCATTTATAACAGTGTTTAAATCTTAATTGTGGCCCCACAGTTCTCAAGCAGCACATGTAACTAACAAATCATAAGTTTGGTGTTTACTGTTTTTTTTTTCTCTTTTAATTCTTTTTTTTCCTTTTTGATTGCTACGTCTGAGCATGTAAATTTTTAAAGTAACTCTTTAATTGTTTTTAGTTTTCATCTATTTTTTTTATTTTTAAATAATTCATATAATTATATTTTTCTTTTAATTTTATCTTTTATTGATTTTTTTTACTTGTCAAATTTGAATTGTATTTTTTATTTTTATTTTTTTTAAAATTATTTTTTAATTTATTTTTTTTTGTCAATTTTGAATTGTATTTTTTATTTTTATTTTTTTAAAATTATTTTTTAATTTATTTTTTTTCAATTCCCTCAACATTTTATTTTTATGTTAAATTTGATTACTATTTTTTTGTTTTAAACCCCCTTTTTATCAATTTTTTTCTTCAATTTAATGTCTTTATATTTTATTGATTGAAATCTTGTTAATTAGAAATTACTCATGATTTTTTTAATTTATTTTATATGTGATAATTATAGCTTCAAAACCTAGATCATATATTTAAAAGATTAGTTCAAGTTAATTTAATTTTTTTTTGGATCTTGTTTTACAATTGTGATTTTTCTCTATACTATTCTTTTATAAGTTAGTCGCATACTTTATTAGTTAATTCAAATTACATTAGGCTAATTTAGTTTGTATAATTTATTTATTGTTGTTGTTGCATATTTTTTTATATTATATTATTAAATGAACTGATATTATTAAATCTAATAAAATTAATTTGTTGAATGTCTGATTTTTCATACTTTTTAAAAAACCTTACAATCATCTAAGCAATGTTTTTATATTAAAATTGTTTTGGTCCGACTATTGACATATCACAAGCTGCTAATGTGTTTCTTATTATAAAATATTCACCATACCTATTTGGTTAAGTTTGGTATAGTTAATTGGAGGTAGTTTCCTGGACAATAAACCTTCTACATAATTAGAGAAATATTACAAGAAATATTTTTATTTTTTCAAATTTAAACTGACCACGGTTATATATAAAATGCACCTTTTTTTCCCTGATACACTAGCAATTTTAAATGTTTTGATGTTAAAATTTCAATGTTAATCAATAAAAAATCTATTTGAAATGAAAAAAAAAATAATATGTTGAAATAAAAATTTTCTATAAAAATCAAATGACATTGAGCTCTAATGATTTTTTAAGGACAATGTTGAATTCAAATCAAAATAGGATTACACTCCGCATTCAAATATTAGCTTACATATTTGTTGCTGGTGCATATACAAACATGTTTTATATCTGTATAATATTTTGGGATAAATCTTAGAGCTAATTTTTATTTAATTTTATAATAATTAAAATAAAAATATATATATTTAAATTTTGGAGAGAAAAATATATTTCTTAAGTTACAGTATACATTATTTACTTATGATTTTTTATAATCAAGAATAGCACAATTTGTTTTAATAAAAACTTGAGATACATTACATAAATGTTGTAAGAATCTCAATAGTTTAAATTTAGTAGAGAAAAACAATATTTCTTAAGATGATCGAAGTATTCCCAATTTAATAAGAGACATCTTGTTAGTTAATGCATGAAAACTCAAAAAGAAAATTTAGAAGTGCAAAAGTTTTTTATGATTTCACCTATAGATCATATTTAAATTGTTTATGTCCTAAAATTACAACCTTAATTTTGAGTTTATCCCTTCCTTCAATTTTATTAGTTATGAATTTGATGTTGATGTTGACTTCATGTCCCCAGCAATTTTGTTGCTTGTTGTTTTGTGAGTTTCTCAAAACTAATTATTTGATTATGCTGCATATTTTAAACTAATTTTATAAGATGATGAAACTATAGAATTAGACATTGTACTTCTTTTCACATCTGTTTCTTATATTTGTCTTGCTTTTTTTTTTTAAAAAAAAAAAAGCAAGGGTGTCCTAAAGCTAGTTTTAATCTATGCTTGTTAAAGAGATAGACAGGGACAACGATGGATTGAATAAAGTAGAAGAATAAAGAGAAAGCATGGATAACTATTCATCCATCTAGTTTTTTAGCTAAAAATTAAAAAGAAAAGGAGGGATATCTTAAATCTTTTCTTTATCTTTTAACTTTCATGTCAAACAAAAAATATACCAAATCTCTTTATCATTTTTACAAGGTGCATGTGATGGAAATAGTTATTGTGAAGAACAATAACAATTACAACTATTAAAGGGCTTGAAGATTGAAAAACATGTAAATCATGTGATTCATGATGTTAAACTTAATTAGTTAGTTAGTCAAGTTAGTTGAAAAATGCAGAAGTATAAATATATAAATAAACATTTCTTATAAGTTAAGTAATTCAACAATATAATATGGTTCAGGAAATATCAGAAATTCTTCAAGATCAACTTAACTCTTATACAATAATGGGTTGAAGTAACATCTCTTTACTTAGAAGGGAAGACATGGATCTGGTTTGAGGGTTACATATTTAGTATTGAACACATGATAAGTTAGACTGAATTTTCAGGAGTTTCATATAATAAATTTGACAGTAGAGCTGATATAGTAGAGGAATTCAATAAGTTAGTGTAAGAGAAAAATATGGGTAAATATGTAAAGAAATTTTAAAAATTAAAATCTTTGATACATGTATTAAATTCTTCACTTCCTGAACCCTAATACATTCTTAGCTTTGTTAGTGGCTTAAAGGAAGATATTAAATAATGCTAAGGATACTTAAACCAATGGCATTGATGATAACTTTTGAGCAAACCAAATGATAAGAGAAATTAAATAATGCTTCCATAAGGAAAAATAAGTTTGTGCCAAGAATTGGTGTTACTATTCACATGAAAAAACTAACAAGTAACTTCCTAACAAAGCATGTCAACCAATACAAGAATAAGGGTCAACAAAAACATAAATTTGTTTCAAAAACTTTATATGAGCAAAGATGTATATTGGGATATTGTTTCAAATGTGGACATAAATTTATACCTGGGCATCGGTGTGTTGCTAAAGGATTACACATGATTGAAGGTAATAAGGATGAATTTGAAGAGTTTATGAATGTTAAAGTAAGGAATACCAATGGAAATATATCAGAGAATAACAAGATTGAGGAATATGGCTTATCATTGAATGTTTTAGATGATAATTATGCTCATAACATTATCAAAGTCAAAGAAAGCTATCAAGAAAAAGAATTAATTATTCTTATTGATAATGGAAGCACTTACAACTCTATTGATGAGTAGGGTGTTAAAGGGGTACAAACTTTCATTATTAGGTCTTTAATATTAGTTGTGATTGTAGCTAATGATGGTGTCATATTGTGTGAATCCTATACTCTTAATTTTAAATGGTTTATGAAAACTATGAATTTATTATAGTGGGTTGAGGATTTTAACACTAAGTAGATGTGATGTTGTGCTGGGGGGTAGATTGGTTAAGAAACTAATCACTGATTTTATTTAATTTTATCAAAAGAAAGATAACTTTAAAAAAGAAAGGATAATATAATTGAAAAGAATTATGAATAGAGTTGGCCTTCAATGCATTATAACAGGGAAAGTCTATAAAAGTTTAAAGAAAATTTAATAGGGTTTGTAGGACAGATCTTCATAGTAGAAGCAAAGGAGGAGCTAAAGACTACTTTAGTCAATGTAGAAATTGAAAGGCTACTAAAAGATTATCCAGTAGTGTTTGAGGAGCCTACAAGTCTTCCACCAGTTATAAACTTGCGACCCAACCTGTCAATTAAAGACCCTATAAACGCTTTTTTATTCAAAAAAGAGAAACTGAGAGGTTGATTAAAGACATGTTGAGCAGTGGCATGATTCAACAAAATGTAAGTCCTTTTGCTTCATATATACTGCTAGTAAAGAAAAAAAAGATAATACATTGCATTTCTTTATGGATTATAGACAACTTAATGAAAAAACAATAAAAAATAAGTTTCAATTCTATTAATAGATGAATTGTTGGATGAGCTGCAACAACATTAAGTTCTCATGCATGAAGGAGATATGAAAAAAAAAAGATTTGAACTTACTAAAAACATTATAAATTTAAAGTAGTGTCATTTGAACTTACAAATGCACCTATTACTTTATAGACATTAATGAATGACATCTGAGAACCTTTCTTGAGGAAATTTATTCTAATGTTCTTTGATGATATTCTTAGTTATATTTTCTCTTTGAAAGCACATATAAATATTTTGAAACAAATTTTAAAAACTCTCAAAACTAACTAATTATTTGCAAAGAAATCAAAATGCATTTTTGGTGAGCAATATGTGGAATATTTAGGACATATAATTCTAATATAAGAAGTGGCAGTTGACCTTAAAAAGACTAAGGCAATGAGGAATAAGCCAATTTCTAAGTCATTGAAAGAACTAAAGGGATTTTTCGAGGTTAGCTGGCTATTAAAAAAAGTTCATTAAGAGATTGGTGTTATTAGTAAGTTATTAACATACTTGTTGAAAAAGAATAATTTTAGATGGCATAGAGAAGCACAATTAGCTTTTAACCTTTTAAAGAATTCTCCTTGTGAGGCTCTAATTCTAGCCTTATTAAATTTTAAAAAGAAATTTATGTTAGAGATAGATGATTATGCTACTAGTTTAGGAGATGATTGTGCTACTAGTTTAGGAGCAATGTTTAACTAAAAAGGAAAGCCCTTGACATTTATTAGTAAAGCTTTGGAAATCAGACAACTAGGGTTGTCCATCTATAAGAATGAATATCTTACCATTTTGATGGCTATAAACAAATGGAGAAATTACTTAGAATATGAGCAACTCATAATTCAAACTAATTATAAGAGTTTTAAACACTTATTAGACCAAAAGATTCACATAACAATTTAAAAGAAAGGACTAACAAAGTTGTTAGGTTTGAATTGCTATAATTTATATAGGAAAAGCAAGGAAAACTTGACTATAGATATACTTTCTAAGCGGGACAATTTTATAATAGACAAATAGAATAGTGAAGATAAAAAAATTGGTGGTTTAGCTGAAATAACTAAAGTGGTATCAGCTTGGTATGAAAAAATATATGATTCCTACAAAATTGATATCATATTACATAATGTTATTACTAGTAAGTTGACTTATACCAATCAATATCAAAAATACACTTTTAAGGATGAAGTTGTTAAGTATAAAGGAAGGGTTATAGTAGGAGCTACATGATTTTTGAGAGAGCAGATCATCAAGTCTGCACATGACTCTTACATTGAAGGTCATGCTGGAATCTAGAATTCTTAAAGAAGACTTAAGGTATTTTTTTTATTAGTCATCAATGAAGAAACTAGTAAAGAAATTAGTTTAACAATATGATATTTGTAAATAAGCTAAGACTGAACGGGTGGCTTATCCAAGGTTATTGTAACTCTTACCAACTTTAAAGGGAATTTGGTGGGACGTTATCATGTATTTCATGAAGGGTTTACAAAAATCAGAAAGGAAAGATACCATTCTAGTAATTATGGATAGGTTTATAAAGTATAGGCATTTTATTGCTTTACCTTATCCTTTCTTAGTACAAGATATTGTTGACCTATTTCTGAACCATTTCAACAAGTTTCATGAGTTGTCTGCTACTATAATAACTAATAAAGATAAGATCTTTAAAAGTCTTTTCTAGAAGAAATTATTTTTAAAAAATAACGATGAAGCTATTGATAAATAGTTTTTACCATTTACAAACTGACAAACAGTCTAAAAGGATGAATTAGTGTCTTAAAACATAACTAAGGTGCATTATCATATAGAACCAAAAGAAATGGTGTCTATGGTTATCTCTATCACAATGGTTATATAATATTAACTTCTAATCAACTATAAAATGACTCAATTCTAAGCTTTTTATAGTTAAGAACCATTAGTAAAGAAAATGGTCCATATTAAGGCTACTTAAGCTCTTTATGGATCAATTGTTGAAAGGGTAATTGGAAAGAGTAAGAAATAGGATAAAACAACTATTAGATAAGAAAATGTATAAAAAAGAATTTATAAAAAATGATTAGGTCTTTTTAAAACTATAGCAATATAGGTAGGGCAGAGTCTTTCTCGTGAAGAATTTCAAGTTGAATTGTAAGTATTATGATCCCTATCAAGTTATTAAAAGGATTAGAGTTGTGGCTCAGAAGCTCACTTTACCAAAAGAAAATTAAGTGCATCTTGTTTTTCATGTTTCATTGTTGAAGAAAAAAGTTGGAAATGTAGTTATAGTTTCATCTACATTGCTAAAGGTGGATGAAACAAGCAGGATCATAATTTTTCATATTGCAATAGTAGATGGGAAGCTTATGAAAAAAGATAACAAAGTTATGATAGTGAGATTGAATCAATGGTCAAATTCCTTCCCTAAAGATGCCATACGGAAGGGGTTTGAGAAAATTCAATTGCAATTTTCATAATTTTACACAAATTCTTAAGGTATTTCTAGAATTCTGTAAATTTTAAAGGTCAACAATATGTTAAAGGGAAAAGTATTGTTACATTCTGCACATTCTACACATGTTATAATTAGAGGTACATGTTATGAAATTAAAGAAAGTAGTAATAGTAGTTGGCATGAGAAACAATAACAACTGCAGCTGTTGAAGGATTTGAAGATTCAAGAACATATAAAACACGTGATCATATTATTAAGCTCATTTAGTTAGCTAATTGAAATTATCTGAAAGTTAGAGATTTAGTCCAGTTAGTTGAAGAGTGCATATAAATGTGTAAACATGCATTTCTTGTAAGTCAAGTAATAATACAATAATAAAATTTCTTTTTTTATTCTCTATCTATTCCTTTCACTATTTCTTTCTTGACAATTTTTTAGTTAGAAGACAACTGAATAATTAAATTTTGCCCCACTTTCTTTTTTAAATTAATTAACTAGCATGCATGAGATATGTAAAGATAAACAAACTAGAGAAAGAACTTAAAGATAAACAACCCATTTTTAACCATATTTTCTTGTTTATGTAATCAACAGTGTGGTTAGTTGTTTCAAGAAAGAAGGGGAAAAAGGTGTAATTGACAGCAATAAGATCTTTACATGTGTTTTCTAGGGGAAATTATTTAAAACAATTAGGGTGAAGTTATTAATGAGTAGTTTTTATCATCCACAAATTGGCAAATAGTCTAAAAAGATGATTCACTGTCTTAAAACATACCTAAGATGTATGATCATACAAAACCAAAATAAATAGTCCTCATGATTATCTTTATCACAATGATGATACTAGTTTTCATTCAACTATTAAGATGACTTAATTCCAAGTTGTTTATGGTTAAAAACCACCACCAAGAAAAATGATCCATACTACTGTTACTTAAGCTTTTTATAGATTAATTGTTGAAATGTCAGTTGGAAAGGGCAAGAAATAGGATGAAGCAATTAATAAATAAAAAGAGGTGTAAAAAAGAATTTATAAAGGGTGATTAAGTCTTTTTAAAAATGCAACCATATAGGTAGGGCAGTGTCTCCCTTATAAAAAATTTCTATAAAAATCTCAAGTATCATGGTCCCTATCAAGTCATTAAAAGGATTAGAATTATGGCTTACAAGTTTATATTGCCAGAAAAAAGTTCAATGCATCTTATTTTTCATGTTTTATAGTTGAAGAAACAGTTGTACTGTTAGAGGTGGATGAAATAGGTAGGATCATTATTTGTCATATTGCAATATTAGACATAAAGCTTATGGAAAAAGATAATAAGGTTATGGTAATGGGATTGACTCACTGGTCAAATTACTTTCCTTAAAATGCCACATGGAAGGAGCCAAAGAAAATTTAATTGTAATTTCTAGAATTTTATATAAATTCTTAAGATATTTTTAGAATTTTACAGATTTTTAAGGTCAATAATCTTTTAAAGAAAAGAGTATTGTTACATTCTACACATGTTATAATTAGAGGTGCACGCAATGAAATCAAAGAAAGTAATAACTAGCATAAAGAATAATAACAAATGCAGTTGTTGAACAACTTGAAAGTTGAAGAACATGTAAAACACGTGATTCATGTTGTTAAGCTCAATTAGTTAGTTAGTTGGAATTAGTTGAAAGTTAGAGATTTAGTAAAGTTAATTGAAGAATGCATATAAATGTATAAACATTCTTGTAAGTCAAGCAATAATACAACAATACAATTTCTTCTTCTATTTTCTATCTCTTCCTTTCTTTGTTTCATTCTTTATATTTTTTGTTAAGGCATTAACTTAACACAAACTTAATTCATCCATCACTATATAAAATGATGTAAAATTTATTTTTTCTATGGCCTTTCTTAAAATTCCAACAAAGTAATAATAACAAGAGAAAATAAAATCACATACTAACCAGATTAAATATCTTAAGATCTTCTCACATTCTCTCAATGGAAGAATTAATATTATTTATGGGTATGTAGTATTATTTAATTTGCTATCATGAAATAAATAAATATGTTTTTAAGCTAGAGGACAATTAAATAATTAAATTTTATCCCACTTTTATTTTTAAACTAAGACAAACAAATTAGAGAAAGAACTTAGAAATAAGCAATCCATTTTTAACTATATTTTCTTCTTTATATAATAAATGGCTTATGAAATCTTCCTTGCTAGATTAAAGCAATATTTTTCCAAGATAGTTTCGATTTTTTTACTAATATTTAGTTGATATATTATTTTCAAGTTTTTTAATGAATTATTGATTTTTCAGAATATATCATAATTTCCTTCGCAATTTAAAAATGTAGTCTTACACATTAATGAACCCCGGTTTCTGCTACCCGCTCTGCCAAGCCCGTCCATCAATTTTCTAATAAGCTAGTGTCCAGGCATGAGCCATGTATAAAAAGCTCGCACTGGTCATGCTAGACATCTTTACTGACTGCTGAAACCAAGAGAGGGCGTGGAATGGAGAAACTTGCACAAGATCTGAAGAAAGGATTCCTCAATCTATTTGAAGGTATCAGAGGTAGCAGAAACTCTCAAGGTAAACCCATCATCTAATATTAATGAATAAAAAACGATGCTACTGTGGTGTCATGGTGAATGTCATTGATTCAGTCAGCCCCCCTTATTTTCTGTTTACAGGAAATGAAAATGGGGAAGAGGCCAACTCGGATTCCGGGGAGGTTTATTTTTCTTTCATATTCGTTTTCACTTTAGATCATCTGATCAGTGATTAGGAGTAGAATACTGTCAGCGGGTAATGAAGTATACGTCTGTTGTTGTTCATCTGCAGGGAGTAACTGTACAAGAAGAGGGCATCAAAGTCACAGCCAGGGGTCCAAAACTCCCAGATGTGCCCAAAGGTCCACCCCCTAAGAATGCTTGAAGATTCTGATATACTAAAAACACAAGTCTTGTTCTCAATCTTGATTCCTGCTCTGTTTTTTTCTTCTCTCTCTCTCTCTAAAAAGTAATTTCTCAGGGATTACCTGTGTTGTAATCAACCATCCATGTCCACTTCTATTTGTTTCATTGGGTTTCATCTTCTCGTCTTTTATTCTTTATTTCCTAAATTCATTCAAGTAAATAAAGTATTATGGTTGGATTTTGTTTTGTTTTTGAGTTTCTTTCTGGTTTTGTTCCCTGGATTTGCTTTTCCAAAAAGCTAAAGTTGACAGCAACCTCATAATAAGATAAAGCTAATGCTTTCTGATGATAGTGATGGCTTGAGAATATGTTTCATTAATTAATTACATAATAAACTGGAACTTCCTTTTCTTTTCGAATAATCAAAATCCAGAATACATGTTCCTCTTTGTTGTAGCCTTTTTAAAGAATGTGCAAACTGACTCCGCAAGATCACGAGTACAATTATGATTGCTGGCTGCTTTACAAAAGCTTAAACCCGCATGCCATTGTATAAAACACTATTAGAGTCACCGTGCGGTGAGTTAAAGGCATGTATTTCGGTAGTGTTTTTCGTTGTGGTAGCGGCGAAGATAATCTTTGTTGCAACGCAACAATGTTTTAACGGACAATTTGTAGTTTTTATTCTGTGTTTTTAAAAATCAAACAGAATGATTTTCAGAAATTGTGATACTAATTCTACTTCAAAACAAAAATGGAAACTGCAGATAGCACCAAATCATTCCTAATGAAAGCAAAAAATCATTTAAAGTTGGGTGAAGATTTCATGCTAGAACCGGATGTTTTCAGTAGAGAAGCTGGTGCGGTGGTTCCGGTTCCAGAAATAAAGGGTAGGGAAGCTGAGAATGGTAAGATGGTGTTGCAACCAAGGTTGTGCACGCTGAGGTCTTACGTACGGTCAGGATGGATTTGGGGTGGTGAAGACGAGCACAAGAAGGGACGGTGGTGATCATGATGAGATAGTGTCTCCGTTTTTTCAAAACTTTATCGGAGTATATTGAAAGTTCTAAGAAAAGTCAGGAGTTGGAGATTATTTCTGGTCGACTTGCAATGGCAGATCACCTCTCCTGCTCTTCCCTTGTTAACGCAGCAATTACCATCATTTCTTCTTTTTCTTTTTTTTAATGAGTGATTACGATAAATTTAATGGGAGTAATAATCAACAATATAAGAAAATGAATGTTATTTAGCATCACTAATACTTGAATTGTGGTTATTATCAATTTGAATATATAAAAATTATTGAAAATGATAAAATTAATTTTAAGATAATTTATATCATTAAAAATTGAGCAGTAAAAGATGACATGTCAATTTTAATAATTGAAAAAATACAAAATTTTCACCATATTCTATCAACAATAAATATATAATATACTTTAAAAGATGATAATTAATTATTGATTCTTTAATACAAAATATTATTTGAAATAAAATATTGTTTAATATGTAATATTCATTAGTTAATTGTGTTTTAAATATAAATTTCAAAGGGAATCAATGAGGTTGATGATGAAGCTAGAGGCATGATGATATTTTATTAGGTGTTGATAAAATTAACTGAATTTGATCAATATTTTATTTAAATTTTGCTTTTGTTGACACCGATTAATTTAATGTATCCATTCAACAAAAATGAATATGTTGTTAGTTTAGAATTTGTATTTTTGAATGTCTTATTTTAAATATTTTAAAATTTATATTTAGTTTGTATTTTAAAAATTAAATTAAATTTATGTTATTTGTTTAAAATTTAAATTTGATCTATATAATTAGATATTTTAGTTGGATTTTTTTAAATAACGGGAGTGAACCTAGTTAATTTATAATCCAATTATTATACAAGATCTATTATCAATTTAAAAACAATGTTACTAAATACCGCTTTTTTTATTAATATAAATATTTAGATCAGCTTACATATATTTTGATTAATTTTATGGTTTTAAAGTTAACAGCTATATAAATTTATAATGATTTTTTCATCTCTGAAATTTAAACCGGTGATTCTCTAGTAACAAACTCAAAAACTTGATTAGATTTAGTAATTTTTCTTATTAATTGTCGAAGACATTGCCATTTTGAGTTTGAAGAGTCTCTCCCTCTCCCTCCCTGGTCCACCAGAGACACGGATAAACTTGAACAACAGAAATTCAATCTGTCTCTCTGTTTGATCCTTGTTAATGCCATGAGCACACAATGGCTTAAACAAGTAATCTGGAAACAATTGATATTCCTTTTGTTTTCTTTTAGATTCTTTAGGTATCATTACAAGCTTCCTGCCGCCACCAGGTGGTCGCCATCAAATCCTCTTGGAGGATCATGCATGAGTCTGTTTCCCCCGTTCATACATGCTTTAATTATTGTTCTTCTTTTATCCTTGCTGATAGAAAAAGGAAAAGGAAAAGATTCAGTAGGTGTCAAGAGCCATAGATGCAGATTTGTAAGCCTCGTCGTTAAGAATTGCTTTGTTCATGGAATGTTTTCTTGCAGATGGTGTTGCAGCAACAGTGACGACAGACTTGGTTACTGGGAATCCTGTGTTTAGAAAGATGGATTTACAAGGAATTGCTGCAGCAGTAGCAGTATATCATTATTTATTCTATTCCTAATAACTAATCAATCTTTTTCCGTGTATTTTAAGCCCTTTGTTTAGATATGATAACCTCTTTTTCAAGAATAACTAATTAATTTCTAAATGAAAATATCAACATTTAAAAAAATTTATGAATAACTAATTAAGTTCTAAATAAAAATATTGATATTAATATAACTTATTAATATTATTAACTAACAAAAAATCCAAAATAACTAAATTCAGTTGTTTACTCTCTTTTCTTCTATGAATCATTTATTTGCTTATTTTCATGATAATATAAGAAAATAATTTATTTTTTACATTAACAATATTAACTTACTTAATGTAACCAAATTATAAGTGCGAAACACCTATTTATTGTGTTTAAAACCTACTCCTCTAGCGAGGTTCAGTGGCACTGTTATCAAAATATCTCTTGCAAATTAATTCTCTTATTGATTTGTATTACCCTTTAAGCGATCTCAAAATAAATAGTCATTATTATATTTAACTGCCATTATCAATTTTTATGAATGTTTTACTTTGTTTTCTAACATATTTGGTTTTATTTGACATGTAAATTCATCATTTAAATTTTTCATTAATTATTCTTCATAAACTTTACAAAAACATATGTTGGTTGATTAAAGACATAAGGCTTGCATAGATTTAAAGAAGTCTAGTTGTTGGTTTATTGAATTAAATTTAGTTTCAATTATTTTGATTATAATGTATTTAATTTTAAATTTTTTATTGGATTTATTTTTATTTTTAATTCCATCTATCAACATTTAATTTTATATCAAGTTTGGTTTTTATTTATTTGATTTTGATTTGTTATTTTTTTATCCTTATCTTCATTCAAATTGTTTTTCAATTTTATCAATTAACATTTTATTTTGTTTTTTGTGTCAAATTTAATGCTTATTTATTTTATTTTATTTTTTGATTTTTTTATTTTTTTTAATTGTTGAATTTGTTATTTTAATTTTATCCCTTATTATTTTAGTTGATCTAGAACTTGACTTCAATATTTTTTTCAGGATTGATTTCAACATCTCCATGTCATAGGTTTGAGAGATTATATTGAGTTGGTTTCAAGTTTTTTTAGTTTTTTTATTTTTTAATTCAACATTAGGTTGGTTGGAGATTAGTATTTATTATTTTTTTAATTTTTTTTTATGAAATTATCTCAATCTCATATTCTGAATCATAAATTCAATGGGTTTGTTGTGGTTAACTCTGGTCTTTTTTATTTTATTTTATTCTTTAATATTAAATTATTTTTAAAATTAAATTTTGTAATTTTATTCGATTTAATTTTCACAGGTTTATCTGGGTATTACAACTAGGTTATGAACTTGATGGGCTAGCTCAAATACATTCAAGTTTATTTTTTTTAATTTTATTATTTAATATTTTTTTATTGTGAATTGAGATTATTTTTTTACGTGATTATCTCATTTTTATTTAACTTTTATTTTGTTAATAAATAAGATCATAGAGACCTTTTAAGAATATTATTAAAATAAATTTATAAAATATTGACAAGTATTTATCTTTTGCATTGAATTGTTATTGTAGATATTGTAAAGATAAATTTACAAATACTTTATTTGTTGTCAATATCTTTGTTTTTAATTATATTATTAAATTAATTGGGGTTATTAAAATCAATCAAGTCAATAAACAAAGTTTTAGACTTTTTATTTATTTTTTACTTTTTAAAAATGTTTGCATTGCCTTTGCATTTTTTATGTTGAAAAGGAATTTTAGCTGGCATGTTGCATAGTGTGAGATGCCTGTCTGGTATATATCTATTCAAAAATCAATTATTAACATTACCATAAAACAAATCAATATCATTTAAAAATAATAGTATAATTATATAATTATTTAAACATAATTGAAATTTAAAAATAATATATATATATATAACGAGTAAAAAAATTGAAAAACTAGGTGCGCATGGGTTAATGGTAACTGAAATCCGACCGTTCGAAAGCTTTCTCTTCTCGAAGTTTTTTGATGACTTTGGGATCTAAAAACTGATATCCTAAAAACACAAAGGATCAAACTTTAAAAAAATAAAATTAAAGGATTAAAGCGTACCTCTTGAAACAGTAAACATGGAAAGAAGTAATTTTTTTATCAAATTTCAAATTTGACCCTTCCTATGTTATTTTTTCCCTTTTCACAATTCAAAATTTTTTAATGTAAAATTGGCACGTTATTCTATATTAAAGTATTGTTTTTTTTTTATGTTTTTTTTTTTAAAATGGTTAGTTGTGGGGTTATCCCGATTAGTGTGAAACCTACAACCTTTCAGTGTATACCTTTATGTAAATGTATGGTTCAAGTCCTGAGTAAAAATGATTTTTGAAAATCGGGTAATGATTTTTTTAAAATATTTTTTATTTTAAAATGTTTTTTTATTTTAAAAAAATATTTTTTAGCATTACTGTATCAAAACAATTTAAAAATATTAATAATATATTACTTTAAAATAAAAAAAATTAAAAATACATTTTCCTACCGTAATACTAAACATTGCTTAAATCATCATCGAGCAAGCGTCTGAGCAGTGTATCAACGAGCATAAACTGAGCCCTTCTTGCCCATTGTAGCAGCAACTGTCAGAAAAATCTTGTTGTTCTTATGGGTTTGCCTGCCATGCTCTTGGATGATGGTCTAAACGGGTTCCGGTCACAAATAATGGATAAGATGATATCCGCCGGGAAAGTCAAATTCCCAGAAAAATATGGCATTTCTTTGACAAACCATTCAAAGAAATAATAATATCTTTCAATTGATAATTGATTTGTGTGGCGTGGAGCCACGGGAAGGAAACTGATCTCGAGGTTCCTTGCCATGGGACAGAGAACTCTGATCTCACGTTTTCTCGTATTTTGATAATGTCCCCTGCATCTGCTAAGCTCCTCGTGAGATAACTGTGGAGAACACGTCGCTGCTAGTGGCAAATAACTGTAAGGATTATTTTTAGAATAATATAATTTTAATTTAAACCTGGATAAATAAGGAATGAGAGAAAGGAAATAAATAAATTAATAAGAAGAGGTAGAAAATACTGAGTTAGCTTTGTTATTTTCTACTAGCAGCAAGATCGCGCATATTGAATTAAATACAAGTATTACAGAATTTGTTAGGCTAATTTGTTTTTGCTTGGAGGTCCGATTTGGTTTAACTATTTGATGGAGGATATCATTATATATATATATATTATATTTTTCTTTATATTTTATATTTTCCTTTCTTTCAATAACTTTGGAGGCTGTAATTTTAACAGAAATAAGAGTATAAATATGCATTTAGTAATTATATCAAAAAATCGTTTTATTAAATGCATGGAAGCAAGAAATGCCATCCAAGTAAAGTGACAATTTGAAAGGAATTGATTTTTTTATATAATGTTTTTTGTAATTTAAAAGGAGTTAAATTAAGAGGCTAACAAGAATTTATTTAAGTAGAAGCCAAGATAAAAGTTTGTCTAAAATTATTATTTAATTATACAAACAACACTAATTACTGTTAATTGTTTTTTAAAATAATTTTTGTTAAGAAATATATTAAAATAATACTTTTTTATTTCTAAAAAAAATATTTTTAACATTAATACATCAAACAATAATAAACTATAAAAAAAATTCAAAATTAAATTAAATTTTTTAAATTAAAACTAAAAAAATAAACAGACTATTCTATATAATAAGTCTACAAAGAAGAAGCACTTGATCACGACTGAGCCGCACTACACTTTTACAGTGTAATGGAAAAGTCACATCCGAAGCTTCCATTTAACTTATAGCAGTGCACATGGTGCCAAACTCGTGTACATTTCTGGAGTCCCATTTACTTCTCTTTTTTCAAGTTATCAAGACATTTGGAAAATATAATATAATAAAATAAAAATTATTTTTTCTTTTCCTTTTGTGTTTGTTAGTTGTTTGTTTGTTTTTTTAAGTTGGCTGAGGAAATAATTAATAAAATAATACTGGTTATTATATTTTTTTTCAATTTAAAGAAGATGATTGTACTTTCATACATTGTTTAATTAAATAAAAAGTTTATGCATAAAGATTTAAAAATACCTTAATTTGAGAAAAAGAAAAAAACTCCTTGTATTTGTTAATATAAACTCACAAACATATTTTGCATCAATATCGTAACATCATGTCATTGCAAAACCAAGAAATAAGGGGAAAGCATGCCTACAGGATTTTCACTGAAAATGGAGGTAAAGAGCTTGAAGTCTTCTCTTGCTCGAGGACTTGCCCCCACCATCGTCCTTGGATATCCAGATGAAGGACAGGAACCTTTCCTTGAGAAAGCAACAATGCCACACATTGTGTTGCTGCGGCGGATAAATAGGCTCCATTCATGTGGAAGTGGATCTTGTCAGCGTGGTTACACTCCAAATTAGGGTTTTTTTTCTAACATAGATGACCAAATGTCTTGGCAAAAGAGTACAGGAAAGAAAAATATAGGGAATTCATACGGTTTTGTCGGAGACAAGGACGAGTTTCATGTCTTTGACTTGAAAACACGAATGGGATTTGCATCTCTCACTAAAAGACGTGAATCTCATTACTGCTTTTATTCCGAACCCTAAATTCACAGTGCACCGCGTTCATTTACCTAATGAATTCATACATAACAATGAGTTTTCTTATCTTCTAACACAACATCATCTAGATGTGATATTTTTCCAAACATTTTAAGAGCAAAATATATAATAATAAGCAAACGAAGATCTCGACCATCCTGTGACAAGTTATCAAACTAATATTCAATAAATATAATTATTAATTTATAAATAAAACACATTTAATATTACACATTAACTATTAACTGCAACGTATCAAATACTTATAATATTTTAAACATATCATGTAGAAGGTTTACACTACATGTCCCTATGTAGAGGAACTTGTGATGTATTTGATGTGATGAGACAACATGTTATACCTATAGATATCAATCTCGATTCGGGTGTTAATCTAGTCAAGCATTTAGATCTCGGATTTCATGGGCCAACTAGAAAAAAAATAAAAAAAATTAAAATTTTAATATTTTATATAAAAAAATTAAGAAAAAATTCATATAAAATAAACTATACATGTTATAAATAATAAAGTTTAAAAGAATATTTTAAAAAAATTTATTTTATATTAAAAAAATATTATGTAATCATTTTAGATTAAAGTATTTAAATAAATTTTTTTATCCCACATTAAAAAAATATAATTTTTTTCTTGTGAACATAAAATATATATATATTATAGGGTTTCAAATCCCACATTAAAAAAATAATTTTTTTTCTTTGAACATGAAGTATACATATATTAAAGGGTTTCAAATTTTACATTAAAAAATACTATGTTATCTTTTTAATTTAAAACATTCAAACCAAAAAGTTTTTTTTATCTTGCATTGAAAAAATATAAATTTTTTTCTTATAAATATAGAGTATGTATATATAAAAGAGTTTCAAATCTCACATTAAAAAAATAACTTTTTTTTCTTGAAAACATGGAGTATATATACTAAAAGGTTTTAAATATCACATTGAAAAAATATAATTTTTTTCTTGTAAATATAAAATAAATATACATAAAGATTTCAAATCATACATTAAAAAAATAAATTTTTTTCTGAAAATATAAAATATATATACTAAAAAGTTTCATATTCTAATTTGTACAAATAAAATATTTTTGTAATATTTATATAATAAATTTTAAAAAGTATTAATAACCAATTAAAACAATATAAATAAAAATGAATATAAGATAAAAATTATATTTAAAAAAAAATCTCATCTAAATTCACTTGAATCATCTAAGTTGTGGATTCATCTATCAAAATAATTACATTTTGTTAGATTATTATACTAGCGAGTCTTTTAACAAATTTATAATGATCCAGCAACCAGGTCCGAATTAATCTATCAAGTGAGTTTAATAATTTGGCTAAACCGCTGAACTACGTCATATATTAATACATCTTTTTATATATCACACTACTTTATATAGTAAAAAAAAAATGATGGATCATCTAATTATAATTATAATTATCTCTGTATATCAATCAAACTATCACATCATATAATTCTGGCAACCCAACTCCACAAGCTAAAAACAATGAGTGGGATCATCGTCGTTTATAAGTCCTTGTTTAGTATCCATACGGGAGAAGCAACTAACAAGTCTTCGTCTGAATAAAAATTCCACATAACTAATTATAGCTCTATTAATAATGAAATCAACTATATATATTTTTTATATGAAAATAATTAAATTGGTAATTTTAATTATGAACTACTAATGGACATATGCTATGATAAAAC
This sequence comes from Populus ilicifolia, assembly GCA_015708895.1. Lineage (NCBI taxonomy): Eukaryota > Viridiplantae > Streptophyta > Magnoliopsida > Malpighiales > Salicaceae > Populus > Populus ilicifolia. The sequence goes on from SRLM01014271.1 coordinate 264,415, forward strand.
AAAATAAAATAAAATATGTTGGATTATATTCATAGTTCCTACTTCCATATCACCTAAAATTTAAAGCTAATAAACCAATTAAACATGTTAAACAAAATTATTTTAATTTAAAGATATAATTATAAACAATATATTACATGTTTTCTACAGGTCTACTAAACCTTTACACACACACACAAGTGCCTGTAAAAGCATGCAAGAACATATAACCCTCCAACAATACTACATAATAGAATTGAAGGTATCCAACAATGAAATATAAAATAATGGCATATGTGTTCTGCTGAAATTTGTGAATAAATATCATCATCATAATTATAAATGCAAAAAAGATATATAAATTGTTCAATAATACAATTAACATACCATCAAAGGATCTACAGAGAAATTTTACTGGAGCCGTTCTTTCTTTAAAGATTAAGGAAAGCCAGACCTCATTCTTTATGATCATGATTTTTGGATGCTGATACATACATACATACATACATATGACTCTATTTGCCGTTTTATTTGGACTCTGCCGACAGAAGAATTGGCGGTGTAGTTTTCGGTTTCTGTTTGTTTTTTTCCCTAATCAAAGTGAAATAAGTACATATTTGGCAGCATATAGTGTCATTCTTTTTAAAAATATTTTTGAAATATATTTTTATATTTTTAAAATTAATATATTAAAATCATAAATAAATATTTTAAAAATATTAATTTAATACTTTCTCAAACAAAATAATCTGAAAAACGATTTAAAACCTAGTTTTTTAATTAAAAAAACATTTGTTTGTAGAAACATTAAAAAAAATTAAGCATACTATAACAAATAAATAAATTTTTAGTAAATTTTATGAAAAAAATTATCATTGAGTTAATAAAGTGGATGAAATCAAGGTATAAATCTTGTTTTATAAATTTTATTTAGGACATAAAGATTTAATTTTGTACACACAAGAACCAATATACGTTATTTATATATATAAAAAAATAGAGGAGAAGAAAAAAGTTTTTGCAGTGTGATATAATTAAAAAGAGATTTATTTTTTTATTTAAACACCACAAATGTTTATATATATATATATATATATATATATGAATGTATCACGGGAAACATGCAGTGACAGACAAGTAGCCTTCTGTTTTCTCTCATTCACAGTAAATAGCTCTACACAGCCCTCTATCATCCTCTCTCAACAACTACAGTACAAACCAATATCTTCATCAATGGCAGTCCTGAACTCACTCTCACTTCTTTTCTCTCCAAAACTCACTCACTCTTCTTCAATTCCTTTCCCTCTCTTCACCTCCCAACCGAACCCTCTATCTTTCAATCTCACTTCCAAATCCGTCGCCCTATCCACCACTCCTTCTCATGTTTCCGTCGCAGTTGGCGAGGACTTGCCTGCAGATTACGGCGAGTGGTTTCCTACACGTGATCCTAGTGATCGCAGGAGAGCTGGCATTTTGCTTCACCCGACCTCGTTTAGAGGACCCTACGGTATTGGAGACCTTGGTGACGAGGCTTTTCGGTTTATCGATTGGCTTCATGATGCTGGTTGCTCTGTTTGGCAGGTCTTTCATTCATCGAGTTAATAAAAATAATATTTTATTATTATTATTTTCTTGCTTAAGAAAACTGTGAATAAATATACAGGTTTTACCTCTTGTTCCGCCGGGAAGGAAGGCGAATGAAGAAGGATCACCTTACTCCGGCCAGGTTATAGTTTTTCTTTGTTATTTATTTTTAATTAGTCATCTGTTAAATTCAATAAAAATTGACCAGTCCGTGATCATTTTTAAACTTGATTGGATTCATTGAGCTTAACGAATTTTTATACGACATTTTACTTATGATTTTTATATAGTGGAATGGAAAAACTAAATGGATTATTATGCTTAATTAAGTGAATGAATCTCTATTGCAAAATTGGTTTTTCAGGATGCAAATTGTGGTAACACGCTTTTGATTTCACTTGAAGAGCTTGTGAAAGATGGATTATTGACAGAAGATGAGCTTCCTAGACCAACGTGATAAATCTTTCTTCTTACTAGTCTATCATAAATTGAGCTAATTATACATGCATGCATACATACATACATCCATACATACATACATACATACATACATACATATATATATATATATATTTCCCTGATTTATTGCTCTCTCATTATTCGTGTAGAGATGCTGATCATGTGGACTTCTCTGTTGTTGCTGACTTAAAGGATCCGTTGATAAGTAAGGTAAATTATCCGGTACATTGCTGTTGATAGTTTTTTGTTTCACATTGTCTTCCTGATGTATTCAGTTAAATAAATAAAAAATGCATATATCAAAAGCAATGACTTTCTAGCTTTCTCCATTACTCCTCAAGATGTGTTAGATATTGCCAAAGTATCAGGGGCAGCAAAAAAACTTGGTTGAGTGAGGTTGAAAACATAATTAAATGATAATGATACTGTGGTCCGAGTTGAAACTGAAGGTATTATTTAATGCATATGTTTTAGATATGGAACATTGTATTGCTGATTGAAATAGGTTGTAATAACTGGAAATTGAATTGTCATGCAAGTATAGCAAGAAGCCCAAAGGTTGCGATTCCCCATTCCAAAGATATCTACTATGATTAAAACATTGTGGTGCCTGTATAGTCCCTAAAAGCCATTGCTGACTATTGTTGTTTCAATAGTGGAGATTTTTATGATAGCAAAGAACTTTCAGTTGTTTATCCAAAGAAAAATGGAACTCTATAATACAGTCATATGAAATCAACCATAATTATAACACAAGGATATTGTATATGTGGATCTCCCCCCCACCCCCACCCACTTTGTGCGTTGCGTGTGCCATTACATTTAGTATCATTATAACTTTCTCCTTCTAGTCTTTTGATGCTGTTGAGTACTTTCTTTGCATCTGTTCATGGATTACAGGAATTTGATTGGGGGGTGGGGTTCTTCATTTTTCTAATTAGGTATCTCTAAAGTTAGATAGGAGAAAATTCTGCACAAAAAGGGACAAGAAATTTTTTAAGAAGTTTCATCATAATAGTTCTGTTCTAAATACAGCAGTAGGTGCTATTAATTTTAGCCTGTATTTTTTGTTTTTAGGCCCAAGATTATCTTACATCAGTTCTTTCTTAGGCTGCAGAGAGGCTTATTTTAAGTGACGGTGAACTTAAAAGTCAGCTTGAAGATTTTCAGAGAAACCCGGACATTTCAAGTAAGAATCACATTGTCTCGGAGCACCATTCATTTGTGCTCACTGCTCATGGAATCTCGTTGCTGATTAAATAGAAGTGCTTCCATATATGTATATATATTTGTTAGTTTTTTCTTATAGGAAGTTCTAGTTTTAAGTTTGATGGAAAAGGAGCAAGAATTAGGTAATAAATTGCACAGCGATTTAAAATGAAATGGAGAAATATTTTCTATTCAGAACATGTCACTTTGTGCTGCTATCAGAATTTCAGTTATTAGGGTGATGCTGGATCTTAATCTTATGTTCTTGTTATTGCAAATAGCTTATCAATACAACTCAACAAAGCTACCTTCACTAATGTTTGGAAAATAACTTAGTTACTACACAATTAGATGCTTATGATTTTTTTTTTAAGCTCCCAAAATGTTACGACTAAGAAAATGGTTAATAACCCAGGATACAAAATCCTATGTGCCCATGTTTTTGTTGCTAGTTACTGCTTCCAATTTTTACAATTTCTAATTTCTAATTTCTAAGTTGTTCAAGCTAGGATTCAACTTAGGAAGACTAACATTTAGAGGGGAAAAAAAAGAGAACCACCTCAAGTATCAATGTGAGAGAGGAAGAAATTATATGCTGTGGCTTTTTTGCAATGACAAAATTTAGCATACTATCCTGGAATCATAGACTTTTGAGGGACAGCAGGATGAAATGTTGGGGGGGTTTCTTTGCTCAAAGTCATTTTGCATCATTTCTTTCTTGAAAAACCTTTATGTACAATTTTATCTTACAGTCATGTGAAGGTTAGTGATACATACAAGGGTGTGTTCATGCCTGTGCACTGACAGAAAATTTAATTTCTGTGGCCATATCTCTGTTTTTCCATTTACATGTTGCAGCTACTCTTTCTTGAATGTTTTCTTAGAACAATATTGCTATGCCTTTCCCTTTCCTTCTTTGAATAACGCTCCAAGTTCTATTTCTGTTCTGTAGGTTGTGTTTGGGCCTGTGAACTGACTGCAAATTTGATTTCATTGACTATCTCTCTTGTTTTGCCATTTACATTTTGCAGCATCTCTTTCCTGGACAGTTCATTTTTAGAACAACACTGCTATTTTTTTTTCCTTCCCTTAAGTAAATATTTTATCTCTTTCTATTTCCTAGGTTGGCTTGAAGATGCAGCTTATTTTGCCGCTATTGACGATTCCTTAAATACACTTAATTGGTATGAGTGGCCTGAACCTTTAAAAAATCGCCATCTTGCAGCCTTGGAGGAAGTATACCAGAGTAAAAAGGATTTTGTAAGATACAAATAGTTCCCCCCCCAACCTTTTATAATACATTTGGCACATTGTTCACAGTTGATGCTGGAAGCTTCTACTTGTACAGATAGACATATTCATTGCACAACAGTTCTTGTTCCAAAGGCAATGGAAGAAAGTTCGCAACTATGCACAGGAGAAGGGAATTAGTATAATGGGTGACATGCCTATATATGTAGGGTATCACAGCGCTGATGTTTGGGCAAATAAGAAACATTTTTTACTGGTAATAAGTTTCTCCACAGATTTAGGACTATGCTGAACCATCCTGTTCAGGTTGGTAACCCTTATCATTCCAGTTACTAACTTCTGTATTTGTCTCCCAGAACAGGAATGGTTTTCCTCTTCTAGTTAGCGGTGTCCCCCCTGATGCCTTCAGTGAAACTGGACAGTTGTGGGACAGGTATGTACTGTTATCCCCAAGATGAGCACATCTGATATTTTGAAGAAATAATGTTTGGTTTTCATTACTTTTTATAAACTCAGAAAAGCCTTGTTTTTATTTAGTTTAAAGAACCTTTTGACTCACACCAACTGCATGGTTTAATTGGTAGTGCATGCATCCCAATGCAAAAGGTTCTTGAGTTCAAGCTTCTTGTTAACCAAAAAAGCCAAAAAAAACAGGAAAGGAAAGAAAGAAAGAATCTTTGGACTCATATGGAAGATCAGCTATTGCACTCTTCTAGTCCAATCACGTTTCCTATCATTACAAAATAGCTGCCTGCTGCCTGAAATAGAACTCTTTTGTGCAAATTTTTCACTCTTTACATTTTCTCATCTCTCATACAATTAAGACAATGATGATGTTTCTGTGGATGCAATTTGATAGTTTCCAGAAATTGTTCCCTACAGCAACAGGGGATTTGCTATGAGTATTTGTAATGATTGCTACAGCATCACAATGTCTATTGGCTTACAAACTATGCTTTTGTATCTGAAACTAATTTGAATTGGTGCTCCAGCTGATGGAGTTGAGTGTTACCTGGAAGTGGTTTGCTGTTCAAGTGTTAGGCAAATAAGATATTCAGGACATTCTATGCTTCTTGGCAGCTTTCTTCTCTTGCTTTCGTGATATTCCTAAAACATAAACTGTTCAAAACATATTATGGAATATATTGGCCACAGTAATGATTATTTTTATGCCTGACCTGCAGTCCTTTATATGACTGGAAAGCCATGGAGAAAGATGGATATTCATGGTGGATACGTCGCATGAGGCGGGCTCAGGATCTGTTTGAAGAATTCAGAATAGATCATTTTAGAGGTTTTGCAGGCTTTTGGGCTGTTCCTTCAGGTAAGACGATCTCCAGTTAGACAAATTGATGTGATGCATTTTTCATGCTATTAAATGGCATTCATTTGCAGAAGCAAAAGTTGCAATGGTTGGAAACTGGAAGGTCAGCTTTCTGTATTTTTCAAATGAATTGTGATATTTCGAGAAGCTTCCTGTTATTAACCCGAGATTTCATTTTGATGACAGTAGGCAGGACCTGGAAAATCCCTATTTGATGCAATCTCTAGAGCTGTTGGAAAGATCAATATAATAGCAGAAGATCTGGTATGTGTCATTATATAGGATTTTAAGAAACTATTCATTTCTCTTTACATCATGTTCTAGGAGGTGATAGCTGCGGTGGAATCATCCTGCTTTTGTTTCTCTTTAACATTGAGTGGAATCACTTTACTTTCTAACAGTAATATTGGAAAGAAGTTTGATCTTTGCATTTTACTGGTCATTTACATGATCACTTGTTTGATTTTCAATAAGGTGGTATCAGTAAACAACTGACTTTCAGAGAAATGTCACTGATTCCGTACTGATCATCTCATCACCGTGATGGATGGACATCATGTATATCCTATTGATCATAGATTCAATGATTTAATCCAATCTTTTTTTTTTTTTCTGTTTTTCATTGCTGATGTTTGGGTGGTTAGTATAAATCCTATACTACTCATACATGCATGTAATATAAAAGATAATTGCAAGAGTCAGAAATGAGTGCACATGTATGGTCAATCACTGTACATGGTTCAACAATGAAGTCATACATAGGATATTCATTTTGTTCTGACTGAAATGTCCCCCATTTATCAAGGGTTTATATGATATTGTTGTTTTTTAAGGTTTCTTTTAATTCATAGTTTTATGCCATTAGGACACTGCATTTCTTGCTGAAGCAGGATTGCAGGTTTTGATGGATTGATCTTTGCTACTTTCATCAACTTTTAAAAATGCAAGGGGTTATAATGTTCACGTGTCCACTTGTCTGCACCTCCTACACTGTTGTTTTACAGGGAGTCATCACTGAGGATGTAGTGCAACTTAGGAAATCCATTGGTGCTCCTGGAATGGCTGTCCTTCAGTTTGGTAATGAGCTGTTTCTGATTAAAGTGATTGCCTTGAAGTTTACATGGGTAGTGCTGTTCTTCCACTATTCTTTTTCCTGGTTCCAGGTTTTGGAAGTGATGCAGCTAACCCTCATTTGCCTCATAATCACGAGCCCAATCAAGTTGTGTACACTGGAACTCATGATAATGACACGGTAGAAAATCATCTATACCCGTGGCCATTTTTATCTGCTGCCCCATTCCCCATCTTATGACCATGTGAATGGAGCAGCAGGTTCTGCTTTTCTAGAATACTAGTTATGATATCCTGCTGGCCATAGTTTATGGTTTGCAAATGGGATCTTAGTTTTAGTCCTAAAAAACTTGAGAATATGGTTTATTCTAATTTCTTTATCTGAACAATTTCTTTAGCAAGTTAGAAAGTGTGGCCTGATAATGGTTTTCGTTTGTGTATTTATAACAGATTCGAGGTTGGTGGGACATTTTGAAACAAGAAGAGAAATCAAATGTAAGCGTTTTTGGTAGTCTTGATCCCCCTTTTAACATGTGAATTCCCATGCCCATGCATATAATGAGGATTTATGTTTCCGTGCTATTTCAGGTCCAAAAGTATCTTTCGATTCATGAAGAAAATGATATCCCATGGGAACTCATTCAAGCTGCCCTTTCATCAGTGGCCCAAACTGCAGTCATACCTATGCAAGATATTCTTGGATTGGGGAATTCTGCCAGAATGAATATTCCGGCTACTCAGGTATAGGATCACCATGCATTGTTGCACAACTGGCTCGCTGCAATGGGGCTCCAGTTATGTACGCCTGGACATTTGTTTTCCCAAATATCCATTTTCTTTAAACAAAAGAGTTTTGACTTGAGATGACAAACATATAACCTTCTTAGTATTTTGAAAGTACTTATTTAAGAATTTCACTACTTTCTATCACATAGCTAGAAATGAAATGAAATGGCTCTTTCTGATAATAACTTTTCGATTGCTGTGTACAGTTTGGAAACTGGAGGTGGAGGATACCTAGTTCCATGAGCTTTGATCACTTGGAGGATGAAGCAAGACGACTCAAGGATGTACTCTCAACATATGGCCGGTTGTAGATGAAGAAAGCTAAGTTCTCTCTTAGAGGCTACACATAAGCCGTAGACGAGAGATTCAGTTAGATGCACGAGTTGCTCGAATCCTGAATGGCATAGAAGCTACACTTGGATCATAGATCAGCAGTCCATGTTAAAGGTGTGTGTTTTTGCCTTTTTAGACATTGCTGGCATGGGTGTGTGTTTTTGCGTTAGCTTGCTTAATATGTTTTTGGATGGTTTTAATATGTCGATATAAAAAATAAAATAAAATATTATTTCAATGTATTTTAATTAAAAATATTATTTTAATATGTTTTTAATTAAAAAATATTTTAAAAAATATCATGCATCACAATAATTTATTTATTTTTAATGAGAGATCCGGCAAATAAAACCTGTATTACTTTCTCCCAGCATCAGCATATATCAAATGTGTGTGTGTGCATAGATGTATTCATATGCATGCAAAGGAAATGAAAGGAAGCAGAACACCAACCATGCAAGTTATGGCAATAGTAATTATTTTTTATATCAACTTATTATAATGATCTGAAAATATTAAAAAAATTAATTTAAAAGAAAGAAAAAAATAAAAAAAAATCAATTATGTCTAGCAAGATCTTACCTCGAAGAAATACTCCCCATATCCAGGGCCAATAGAGAAAAGCTTCCAACCAAGTACGGCACCAAGAAGCCACAATCCAATAGAAAATACTGAGCTATAAATACCATCAGAAGCCAGAATGACCCAAAATCTCCTTGTATATGTTACACGCACAGAAGATCGTTCATAAGCCAACAGACACGCTCGCGTGCACGTCCTAACATACACATTCGCACACAAAATGACACCAGGAAATGCTTAGAATTTGCCCCAGCAAGGACTGCCATAAACCCTTCTGTTCCCACCACCGTGAAAAGAGAACCTGCTTGGATTGCTGAGAGGAATGAACTATATGAGTGGTGGTCTAAACCTCATTTTTACGTGGGGAAAAAGTTGAGACTTGCAACAAAACTAAAATAAAATAACAGTGATCGAATTCCAGTCAATATACAGAACTAGCCGAGGAAAGATTGGCTGCCTAGGTTGAAGGCAAGGATGTCCATGGCATAAGTTGTTTAAAGGAAGTCGCGCTGTTAAGTTTCTCAGCCAGTTTTCATTCTTAATTTGCATATACCAATGATTGGTCATGATTATTAAAAATAGTGACATAATCTTGCTGTAAAACGTATAATTCAATACAGTCCATTGTTGAATATTTCTCAATAAAAAAGAACAGAAAATCTATATATAGAGCATAGACGATAGATGGGAGAACCTTAACAGGTACAGATTCAAGGGACTTGAGGCCGACACCAGGCGCAGCAGAAGCTCTTATTTGCAGTAGTATTTGATGACAGAGAAGCCATTACAGTGACCATTTTATTATATTATTAAAGTTTCAGAAATTAAAGTTGGTTAGCATAAATTAGGAAACTGGACATAAGGGACTTACACGTATTATATAAAAAATATTGAACTTGTTGAGAGTGGGATTTGAACCCACGCCCTTTCGGACCAGAACCTTAATCTGGCGCCTTAGACCAACTCGGCCATCTCAACTCCTTTATGCTCAGTGGTTATTGTAATAATTCTATCTGACTCCTCTTCGGACACTACTTCTTTTCTTTCTTTTTTTTTTAATTTTTTTTTAAAAGGGAAGCGAAAGAAAGCGGCGGTAAAAAAACTGTTCCCTACACATCGGCCGGTGGGTGGAAATAGTGTTTTAACNCTCTTCGGACACTACTTCTTTTCTTTCTTTTTTTTTAATTTTTTTTTAAAAGGGAAGCGAAAGAAAGCGGCGGTAAAAAAACTGTTCCCTACACATCGGCCGGTGGGTGGAAATAGTGTTTTAACTATGTTGGCTTAAAAAAAAACTGATAGGTTAATAATTAAGAGTGAAGTTGTCCTTTTAATATGACCATTTAGGCATTTTAAAATTAAACGGGGACAAGATAAACATTTTGCTATCTTTTTGCACATTAAAATGATCTTAATGCCTTTATACGTAATAAATTATAAGGTTGCTATAGAGGGCTTTTTGTATTTTTATATAAAATTATACAGTACGATAATATATATATATATATATAATAAAAATAAAAATCTTTGAAAGCATCATGTTGCGCTTTTCTAGGTGGTGGAGTGAGTGTAGATAGTTGCATGATACGGGGCTCCAATAGTTTTTTCTCTTCTTCTTCCTTTTCTCTCATCTTTTCAGAAATTGTATGGCCATGAAAAGTTTAAAAAATATCCTATCATTTGTTTTAGTTTCATATATAATTTTTATTATTTTATTATTTTTTATTTTATTTTAAATCATTTCTTTGAGTTTTTTTTGTTCTTTAAAATTTGATATTTTTATTTTTTTATCAAAATTGATTATTATTTTTTTAATTTCTATTTTTTATTGATTTTTTAAATTTTTTCCTTAGCATTTGTTTTTTTATTTTCATATCAATTTTGATCAGCATTTTTTTTATTGCTATTTATTTTATTATGATTTTTTTAAAGTATTTTTTATTTTATTTTACCCCTAAACAGTTGATTTCTTTTAATTTTTCTTTTAAATTTATTGCTCATTTTTAATTACTATTTATTTTTTATTTATTTTTATCCCTTAACATATTTTTTTTATTTCTATATCAAATTTAATTCTTATTCTTTTATTTTTAATTTAATCCTTTAACATTTTGTTTACACAAGGTTTGACTTTATAATAATTTTGAATTTGTCTTTTATAGAGTTATACAAGGTTTGGCTTTATAATAATTTTAAATTTATCTTTTATAGAGTTAGTCTCAACCTCATGACTCGGATTATAAATTTCAAAGATTACCTTGAGTTGACTTTAATTTTTTTATTTTTTTTAATTTATTGTTTTAATATTAAGTTAATATTTTTTAAAAGTATTTTTCATTTGAAAATTCTTTAAAATAATTTTTTCATATTTTTTTTATTTGTGATATCAATATCATTAAAAACACTATAAAAATAAATTAATATTTTTCAAGTCAAACATACTTTTAAAAATACATAAATACAATTTTAAATACAAAAACAAGTGATGCAACAATCACAGTTAAATCTTAAAAAAATTATTTTTTTTTATACATTTTTGGATAGAAGCAAGAGGTGTAACTTAACTATACAAGCTATATGTTTGCTTTTTAAAAGTTACTAGTTCAAGTATTATAAATTTCAAGATTAATGAAGATTTATCTAATTGTTAATTTTAAAATTTTAAAAGATTAATTGAAGTGTGCATAATCTAATTCTAATATCCATTATTACTAAAGATAAAAATAATATTTGCAATGTAAAAAAATAATAAAGGAATAAATAAATCCAAATTGCTTATATATATGGACCCAAAAAAATACCGGACATATAAATTAACTAAGACTTAAATATAAAACTCATATGACAACCACAAGATTAAGTATAAAACTAGGATATTTAAAATATAAACTTAATGTAAAAAATCTAAACAAGTAAATTAACACATGGTAAGTTAAATTCCACACTTACATACCAAACACATAATTAAATGCAAAAATAAAATATTTCAAAAACAAACTTAATATAACATTCCAAACAAGTAACTCAAACATTAACAATTAATAAGTTTATTCTGAGCTCTTAAGCCAAGAGCTCCTCTCTAGTAAATGATGTTTTTATAAACATTTCTCCAATCAACATCTTTAAACTTATCAAGAGCTTGATGTAAGAAGCATCAGATAGGCACATCATCAAGATTTTCCAACACTTTCAAACACTCATCAGTTTAATATGGATCGGACAACGGGCTTGTAGTTTGATTGAGCATTTCTTTGCACTTCTTTGCTCTTGCTCAATCTCTTTCAGCTCGAGCACTGCAAGAAGACGCCAACATTTCCAACCAAGAGTCGAACTTCTCAAGTTTATTTTCCTTCACAACACCTTTGTAGCACTGCAAGACTTTTCCCCTTCAGTGACATGAAGCCCTAGACTAGGACATTCCTCCTCATTTTGACGTTAACTCTTCACTAGAGTCAAGGGGTAACTGAGTTGATGAATGACGATGGAGTCCAGTTTTCATAGAATTGTTAAATACTTGACCAAGCATCTTATAGTTACAATAACCCTTATTTATTTTCAAATAAGTGGTATTGTGCATTATGTCATTCACGCCATTCCTAGTTGCTCACAATGTGATAAGAGGATTTTGGCTAGAGAATATGCTACTTAACTGCAATGTCTAGTTGTCTTCTGGCATACAACCATTAAAATAGCTTAAAAGTAGAAATAGATTACATATGAATAATGAGAAAATTAAATCTAATATCTCTAAAAATTCAAAGTAATGTTTTATTAATTAATAAAAAAATAAAATATAATTAAATTATTTTTTAAATTTACAAGTAGAAGTTATTTATTTTTCTCGAGAAGATAATTTTTTTTATCCAATAAAATATATACTATTCATAGCTAAAAAGATATTAGATATTGTATTGATAATTAAAACCGTCATTGACGAGCAATTAAAAGTTTAATTGATAAAAATCTTATTATCTTCGTTAAAAAATGGCTTAATTGAAAGATAATAAAAATAACATATAATAAAACTAATTATACCACAATAAACTATGGAATAATTTAAAGGATGTTAAGGTTTATTTTTCAATAATTTCTTATTTAATAATTTAATAAAAAAAATATGCAATATATCAAAAACCAATTAACATATATATATATACATGTATGTATGTATGTATCATAAACACCCAATCAATTTAAGTACAAATAATTAATAACAGTTGTATAGACAGTTTGTCATTTGAAATCAACGATAAAAAAAATTCTTTATCAGTTTCTTTCCAAATTCCACTTCCAGCACCTAACCCTCTCAACATCCAAAACCCCCTTTCTACCAGTACAAGCAAGGGCCAAGTGACTGGAGAAGCTATAAAAATAAATATTAATACCTGGAATGTGCACGAGAGGATAATGCAACAAAAATAGAAGTCTCACTAGAAAAGGAGGATGAAAGAAGAGAAATTAGTTGATGTTGTTCAAAAAAAGGAAGGGTTGTTGCACTGTGTTATTAGGCTAATCAAAATATATAAGAGACAAAGGTGGCTCAGCAACCCAGCCTATTGCCATAAGTCTGTTATGATGGAACATTGTGTCGCCGAGCTACTCAAAACATATTAAAGGTAGAGGTGGCTTAGCAACCCATCCTATCGCCATGATTTATTTTTTTTATTTTTAGTTAATTTTTTTCCGGTTTACTTGATTTATCAGCTTTTTTAAACACCCCAAGGAGAACTCACTTAGTGTTGCAGTGAGTGGAGGTGAAGTTGAGGGAAGCGATCAGACATTGCTCGTGGTTGAAGACCTGACCAACTATTCTCTATGGTGTGGTTGTCTTGGAGTTGCATGCTGCTATTGCTAGAGGGAAGCTTGTGGTGCTAGGCTTGTTACAGATGCTGCGCTGGTGAGAACAAAAACGACAGGGTAAAGGGCTGTTGCGATTTGAGGATAGTGGTTTCTGGTGTTGTTGAGATTAGTGCAGCCGCTTTAATGTAGGACTGTTAGATGTTCACAGAGTGGAAGAGCTATTCAAACTGGTGTAGCTGCAGGATGAAGGAGTAAACGATGATGATGGTGATCAAGTGCTGCCCAACTGCTGCTACTTCCCCCTTTGTTTTTATTTTTATGCGTCTTCCCTAGTCTTTCTTTCCTGAGTTGTTGCTTATGCTATTATTGGAAGACAGACAATGGTAATGGAGGGTTGCCCGATTGTTGCTTCCCTTCTGTTTTTGATTTTTCATGTCTTGCCTAGTCTTTCTTCCATGTGTTGTTACTTGTGCTATTATTGGAAGACAAAGATAATGGTGATGGAGGGCCACCCGGCTACTGCTTCCCTCTCTATTTCTGTTTTTCCACATCTTCTCTAGTTTTTCTTTCATGTGTTGTTACTTATGCTATTATTGAAAGATGAAGATGAAGACAAAAACGATGAAATCGATAATGATGGAGGTTTGAATAGAAGAGATAGACAAAGGTGGGGAAGGCAGAACAAATATGTGTTTTCTCTTGTTAGATGGGGAAAGAGAAAGCCAGGAAACTGGGGGGAGAAGTGTTGGCCACCAGATGAGAGAGGGGAAGAGAACAGTGAAGGTGTTTTTTTTTTTTTGGCTTACAATGGAGAAGAGAAGATGGAAACTGGTGGTGGGAGAAACCACTTGATGATTTTGAAAAAACTCAGATAGGATAAAATATATTTTTTTATTTTGAAAACAACTAATGTAAATAAAAGCTTATAATAATTTTTTTTCTAGTATTTAAGTTTAATTGTTTATTTATACACGAATTCAAAATAAAAAAATTCAATCTTCAAGGGTAAAGGTGGTTGTAGCTGACGGTGTGAAATCGACTGGCGACTGGTGGTCGGTGACTAGACGGTTGGGCGGTGATAGCTGGTGGTTGCCTTTCTTGACCTTCTAGATTGAGTTTATTTTAATAAATCTTCCTCTTAAACTCAATCGAGAGATGTCATTTCAAGCATGAATTTCAATCTAATAAATACTTTTCTCTTTAATGGTTTGATAAAGATATCTGCAACTTGATCATCTATCTTGCAGGATATTAGCTCGACTTCTTTGTTCTTTACATGCTCTCGGATAAAGTGATGACGTGTATCAATATGTTTACTTCTTTCATGATACACTGAGTTCTTTGTTAATGTAATCGCTGATCGATTCTTGATATAAATCTCTCTAGGATTTTCTTGAGGAAATCCCAAAAACTTTAGCAAATTCCTTAACCATATTAAATAGCATATAGTTGAGTTGACAACAACATACTCAGCTTCACAGCTTGATAACGTGACAATCGATTGCTTCTTGGATAACTATGTGAAAGATGTATCTCCCATGAAAAATACAAACCCTGTTATACTTTTTCTTTTATCCAGATCTCTACCCCAATCACTATCCGTGTAGCCAATAAGATTGAAATTTATACTTCAGGTATAAAACATACCTTCATTTATTGTGCCTTTGATGTAGCGAAGAATTCTCTTGGCTGCATTCAAATGAGACTGGTCTGGCTTCTTCATATATCTACTGATAAGTTCAACTCCGTAAAGTATATCCACTCTGGTACATGTCAAGTACCTTAAGTTTCCTACTAAGCTCTTGAAGTAAGTTGGATCAACATTTCCAACTTTACTTTTCTTTAATTCCACTTCATTCTCAACTGGAGTTGATACCGAATTCCAGCTTTCCATTCTGAACCTTTCAAGAATATCTTTGACATAACCGCTTTGAGATATAAAAATCCCTTCTTCTTTCTGCACCAGTTCTAAGCCAAGAAAATGTGTCATCATACCAATGTCTGTCATCTTAAATTCTTGTACCATGCCTTTCTTGAAGTCTTCGAACATGGTAGGATTGTTGCCGGTGAATATCAAGTCATCAACATATAGGCACACAAATAATATGCTGCCATTTGCTTATTTCTTCACATAAATTACGTATTCATATAGATATTTTTCAAATCTATTATCTTGAAAATACCTGTCAATTCTGGTATTCTAAGCACGCGGAGCTTGCTTCAAACCGTAGAAGGCTTTCTTCAACTTGTATACTTTGCCTTCATTTTCAGCATCAATGTATCCAAGTGGTTGTCCAATATAGATCTCTTCTTCCAAGAAGCCATTCAGAAATGCTGACTTTACATCAAGTTGATAGATCTTCCATCTATGTTGTGCAGTTAATGAGATCATTAGTCTGATTGTCTCTAGCCTGGCTACTAGAGCAAACACTTCTCCATAGTCAATGCCTTCGCTCTGTTTGTAGCCTTTCACCACTAATCTTACTTTGTATCTTTGCACTTCTCCTTTTGCATTCTTCTTTGTCTTGTAGACCTATTTGACACCTATTGCTTTCTTGTTTTTTGGTAGATAAGTAAGCTTCCACGTATCATTCTTCTCAATGACATGTATTTCTTCATCTATTGCTTTTATCCACTTCTCTTCTTTGATAGCTTCATTGAAGTTAAGTGAGTCACTATCTGCAAAGAAACAAAATAAAGTTGTATCTTCCATTACTTGAGTGACATCATACAACTTTTCTAGATTTCTCATCCTTTTTGGTCCTTCTGATGAGGATGTTGATGATGGTTCTGATGATGATGGTGTTGATGATGATTCTGGTGTGTTTCTCTTGTTGAATACAGGAAATCTGTATACCGGACTTTGTGGCTCATCTTTTGGTACTATTGAACCTTCTGCAAATACTGTTGGTACTTCTTCATCTTCAAAGATCAAATCAGTGCTAATCCATTTAACTGTTTCTTGGTCATCATTCCATTGCCAAGTTTTATCTTCTTCAAAGATAACATCTTTGCTCATAATTACCTTCTTGGTGATAGGATTATATAGCTTGTATCCTATCTTTCTCTCACCGTATCCGACAAAGATGCATTTCTCGCTTTTATCATCAAGTTTGGTCCTTGCATCTGGGATTTTTGCATATGCCATACAACCAAAGACTCGAAGATGAGTAACACTTGGTTTGTGGCCACTCCATGCTTCTTGTGGAATTACAGCTTGCAAACTTCTAGTTGGGTAGCGATTTAGTAAATACACTGCACATGATACAGCTTCAACCTAGTATTGCTTGGGCAGCTTCTTTGCCGTAAGTAGATTTCTTGCCATATTAAGAATTGTTCGATTCTTCCTTTCAGCTACACCATTCAGCTGTGGTGTATAAGCTGGTGTTGTTTGATGTCTGATGCCTTGTTGTGTATAAGCTGGTGTATATACACTTTCTTCCCAACTAGCTACAACATATATAAACTTCAAATCAAAAGTTATAGTTTCTAAAATATTTTGTATTGTTCCTTCTTTTCGATCTCGAAACTTTTCTTGAATCTCAATAGGAACATTTGCAGGAACATGGATACCTTCAGTTGCTCCCATACAATGCTATAAAAACATGAAAAAATAATTTATAATCTTTTTTTCTTGATCTGATTAATTAATGTATAAAAATATTAGTATTGTTCTCATACTTTAAAATAAGGGTAGAATTTTCGATTATTCATTATCTTTACTAGAACTATATTCTTCGGGACTTTAATAAGGTGTTTGTATAACGTAAGAACTACTTTTAAAACAATTATAAAGTAATGATAGCTAATTTTAACAAATCTATAGTATATACCACTAATAAAACAAAATCTTTGATTTTCCTATAATTTGTAAGAACACAATTACTTGCTCCCTAATAAATACATTTTGAGTTGATCGTAATAGGTCATAATTTGTGAGAACATCACATAAATTATATAAGAAAACTGGTTTTATATGAATTTGTTCAGCATAATATCTATCACCTCGATTCAAAATGCTATCTATATAAAATTTTCGTTGAGCAATAACATTTATATGTGGTTTTCTAGGTATATAATTTCTATTTCTTTCTTGTTCAATAATAGTCACCCTGTAACTATCAATGTTACACCTACTCTCATACATGCTATATGAATAATTTTATTATTCATAATAAGAAAATAAAGTTTTGTGATAATAAAATCTAAAAAGTTATGAAAATAAATATTAAAAAACATGTAAAATACTTACATAATCAATACAATAAATTATACTTAAAGAAGTTGATTTCCAAAACAAACAATGCCTTAAAGTATATACGAGCTATAATCATACTTTAAACTATATATATTATATATGGTTAATTTAATATAGGTTTGAAATCGATGGTCCCATGAATTAATTAAATTATATTGATCACTAGCTAGTTAGCTAGACCATGTATTTCATAAAAAAAAAAAAAAGGTTGAAGTGATCTTGTTGTCTACCATTGATGCAAGCTGCTCATAATGTATGATTGTTTTTGGCCCGGTTCTTTCTTCATGTTTTGTTAGGTCAAAGTAATAAAATCTTTATCTTTCTCTAGTTATTCTTGCTCATCCTTTCTCTAAAATTTATCATGATAAATATATTAATTAATTATCTCTTAAAATAAACGAAGCATTGAAATAACCTATTTCTCTCTCTCTTGTGCTATAAATTTTGTAATAAAACCTAGCAGGTAAAGACAATAAACTGGGTTGCTTTCCTCCCTCCACCCTTTTGTTCCCTGTAGATTAGAATAATTCATGCCTTCCTATTCACAACCACTTTCATATAAATTAATTGCAACCATTCTCTATTTTTCAACTAATTTCTTATAATTTATATTTCACAATCTTAATATTTCTCTGCCAAATCTTTTCAGATTTTCATTACATAAAACATCACTGTATAACTTCAACTCATGTTATCAACGCAAATAACAAATATAAAACGCATAGAAAACACACAAAAATAAAGATCATCAACTCATCATCAAAGACCCAAACTTTTTTCATCAATAGATTTTCTTTGCAAAAGGTAGCATAAGAGAAGGAACGCATTTACAAGAAAGTATAAAAGAAGGAGAATGACAGCCAAAGATAGCATATTTAGAAAGGGGATAGGTTTGGGATTATCTTATGAAAATAAATGTACTTTTCCATTGATGGGTCAGGTTTTACTGGAAGATAAGCAATTGAAAAAAAATAGAGGAAGTTGAAGAGAAGGAGTGGAATTGAAAGCAGATCTTTCTATCTAAACAAATCATCCCTGTTTTTACACAGTGCTCTCTTTTAGGATAAGACAACTAGAGATATGCTAGAAAAAATTTTTATTGGAACAAAAAGCAAGGGGAGTGGAGAGATCAACTGTGAAATTGAAAAATAATTTAAAAAAATTATAAAAAATAAATGGAAAGATCAACTAGAAGGAGAAACAGAACATGGGTTTGTTATGTTTTTTTCATAGAAACCAAACAAAATGTTTTGTTTGGTTTATGTGAAAAACACAGCATTAGTTTTCCAGGTTTTTTTTTATAGAAACCAAACAAAATGATTTTTTTTCACATGCTTTCAATGTATGTTCAGATTATGCTTCTCTTAATCATTACCTCTAGTAAGCAATGAAAATATATAAACTTGTTATAATAGTCTTATTTTACATGTTTGTGGCCAGTGGAAGTGCAGCATGTCTAAATTACTCCTTTGAGAACCAAATTCACCACCTCATCAACAGCTTGTAAATGTTTGGGATTTTAATTACAGGGATGATTTGAATACATGATATATGATTTTACAATTCAAGTTTATGATTCAAATTTATATTATATATTCTTGAATCTATATATCTATTCCGTGTATGTTCCGCGTTGTGTTAAAAAAGTTATTTTTGATAATATTATTTTAACGGTTTGTTGGTTTAATTCCATCCACATTTCACAAGAAAAGTTAACATGCTAGGTTGAAAGAACGTCCGACATGGAGAACAAATTGCCATCGGAAAGAAATTGCAAGAATCACTTGGTTAAATAAAATATTGCACGTATGAATTGCAATTCTTTATCCTTTTAAACAATTGTCATTATAATTCTTATGGTGAAATTTCTTAGGCCATACAAACAACATTGTTTGTATGATCTTAGGATAAAGATATCATTTGACCAAATACATCAAGAATATTGAATTTTAAAATAATTACATTAATATTATAATTCTTACAAATCCTTACTTTTAAGATTTATTTTTTAATATAAATATAGCAAATGTTAAAGATTTAGACATGAATAAATTTTTTACTAAAGCACCTGGGAAAAAAAAACTCTAGCATTCATGGATATAATAAAGGACCCATACAATAGAACTCTCTGGTAAAAGGACGAGAAGATATAATTAAACATATATTTATGAAAGCTTAAAGATAATTATTCTTGGGACAACAGGAAATAATTGAAAGTTTGAGATGACCATATTTATATTCCGAGTAGCTGTGTTTTTAAATATTTTTTTATTATAAATATATTAAAATAATATTTTTTAAAATTTTAAAATTTATAATATAAAAAAACGATTTAAAATTATAAAATTTAAAATGAAATAATTTTAAATAACACTTTTGCACCGCAGCAAAAACAAATAGTATTATAATATCAGCTATCCATTGACATTTTGAACAAATTCAAACTAACCAATTATTAATGGTCATCAAAATATAAAAAACTGGAAAAGTTATTTCATAATTTAAAGAAGACGAATGGTATGGGTTATGGGTTATTTATAAAATAAAATGAAATAAAAAGCAACTGTCTGTGACTAGTTATGTATATAAACAAGAAAGTGAAAATCCTTAAGGAATAAAAAAAAATACTCTTTGAATTTTAGCTAATTATTAAGGGGGAAACACAACTATTAATAATTACCTTAGGAAAAAAAAGCAAAGATAAAAAACAAAAAATAAGATAAAATTATTGAAAAGGATATAAAAGGAGTAATTAAAATCCAATAGAAAAAAAATAAAACAAGAAGGGCATTAAAATCCTGAAAACATTAAAACCTAGGCTAATTATAAAAAAGAAAATACAAGTTAGAATAATTAACTATATCAGAGAAAAAATAAAAATAAAAACAAAAACAAAAACTAAAGGTATTAATTCTTTATAAAAAGAAGTCTTATAAAAGACAACATCAAATAATTAACTATATACAGAAAAAAAAATATAAATAAAAATTAAAGGTACTGGAATTCTTTAAAAGAATAAAGCAAAAATGGTATAAAATTCTATTTAATAAACATGCAAGTTGGTGTCTTTTGGATTGCCTTTTGGTCCGAAACCAAACAACTTAAAACTATTTTTTTTTATTTACATGGATGTCCGGGACAGCTTACACGTACCACAAATAATCCCACAATCTACTGAACATCCTACAAGCTCAATGAGCATGTAAGGCATCACATGAGTGAGAGACATGTACAGTGAGGTTCAAACCCGGATGTAGAGGAAGGGAACAAGTCCCTCCCATCGCTGGACTAACATCTCAAGTGCACCTAAAACTATCTTAATATGCCTTAATGTTTCAATTCAGCACCTTACATCTCAAATCACCATCTCTGACCTCCACATCGGCTTCTATGAAGCTCTCTGGCTTGAACTCGAGCGGGTCTTCCCACACATACGGGTCATGTGTGATGGCCCATATGTTGACCATGGTCGTGGTGTCCGCGGGGATGTCCATTTTGTTGCTGAGCTGGACCTTCGAGTTGCACCACCTGGCCTAGGATAACATTAGGCCCAATGGGTGGACCCTGAGAGCCTCTTTCAAGACGGCAAGCAAATAAAGTAGTTTTGATACTTCAGCGTCTGTCAACTCAAACAAGTTCCTGTCTTCCACAGCCATGTCAAGTTTTTTATTTTTTAAAATTATTTTTGAAATTAATACATTAAAATAATTAAAAATATATTAATTTAAAAAAAAATTAAATTTTTTTGAAAGTGTTTTTTAAATGCATTGCTAGACATTCTTGATAAGCGTTTCGTGAACCTCAAGGTGTAAGACCTGTCTCTTATACACATCTAGATGTGTATAAGAGACAGATNATATAAATATAGTTTTTTAAATTATATACATTTCAATGGTAAAAAACTATTTAGAAAAGTAATTTATATTTTATTATATTTCATGTTAAATTAATTTTAATATAATTATATAACTAATTTAGATATTTTATATATAATATAAAAACAATGTTATTAATTATATAATTAATATGAGTAATTTATAAAAGTAATATAAAATTAATGAAGTAATATGAAAGATAAAAAATTAAATTTAAAATTTATTTATATGAATATTTTTAATTTTAATTTTTATATGTTATTGTTAAAAATTTAATTTTTTAAAAGTAAATTTAAATTTAAACTTTGAAAAAATAATCGTCAACATTTTAAATTTTAAAATTTAAAATTTTGAAAAACTAATCGCCAACATTAAATAAAGGGTGGAGAACAGGGTATCGTAGCTCGATTTTTGGTCATAATATTGTCAATCATAATAGAAAGGAAGGTGAGTTAAGGTTATATAATGATTATCTTGCAGAAAATCCTAAATTCACTTAAAGTCAATTTCAAAGAAGATTTAGGATGAGTCGTTATCTTTTTTTTTCGGATCACAAATGCAGTGGAAGCTTATAATCTATATTTCAAACAAAGAACAAATGTTCTTGGTTTATCTTGCCTTCAAAAGATAACTGCAGCTCATAGAATACTTGTATATGGTATTCCTGCAAATCTTACCGATGAATATCTTTGAATTAGAGAAACCACTGTGATAGAAAGTCTTAGAGCTTTTGTCAAAGCAATCGTAGAAGTTTTTGGTGATTGGTATCTAAGGACACCAAACAAAGCCGATATTTGTCAATTTTTATCAATTGGAGAGTAGCGTGGGTTTCCAGGGATGTTAGGGAGCATTAACTGCATGCATTGGAAATGAGAGAAATGTTCAATTGCATGACATAAGATGTATACTGGTCATTGTCATGAACCAACTATAATTCTGGAGACGGTGGCTTCACAAAATCTTTGGATATGACATGCTTTTTTTGGAATGCCTAGATCATTACATAATATCAATGTTTTTGATCGGACACTTATCTTTGTTGCACTTACTGAAGGTCGTACTACTCTTATCAATTATACAAGTAATGGGCATAAATATATAATGGGATACTATTTAGCAGATGAGATTTATCCTAATTAGTCAACCTTTATGAAGACAATCCCAAGACCATTAGGAGCATAGAGAAAATATTTTGCAAGCAAGCAAAAGTCTGCAAGAAAAGATGTGGAGCGGGCATTTGGGGTGCTTCAATTTCATTTTGCAATTGTACATGGACCTGTTCGATACTGGGATGAAGAAAAGCTTGCATATATTATGAAAACTTGCATAATAATGCATAATATGATTATTGAGGGTAAAGGAGCAATGAACCTTGGATTTGATCATGAACATGAAGTCAATTCCTTTATATCAATGTCACATGATGAAATACCAGAACTACATGATTTTCTTCAAACTCATAATCAAATTAGGGATAGGGCAATTAGTTCTTAACTACAAGAAGATTTGATTGAACATTTGTGGGAACAATATGACAACGAGTAGAATCTTTAGATTTTAGCTTTTTATGTTATCATAATTTTCAAGTTTTTTTATGTTTTTTTTTCATTATGTTTGTTATCTTTTAAGTTAATTAATCCTACTTGTTATTATTAAGTGTTAGAAAAACTTTTAAAAAGTATTATGAATTGATATCAATTTCATAAGAATGTATTTAAAATAACTAAGACTTTTCTATATATTTAATTAAAAATACATTACATTACAATAAATCAATCAAAGTTAATTAAAAATCAAAACCCCTCTTTTGCATAATTTCTAACTTTCAATTTTAAAAATACGCTGCAGAAATTGGATCAAAATTAGAAATATTCATTTTTATAATTTGTTCTTCTTTCTCAATCCTGTCTAATTCTTGTTTCTCTAGACTTCGTTGAATCATTATGGCTTATTGCTCTAATATAATTTTCCTGTCTTGTTTCTTCTGATCCTTAATTTCAACTAGAGTATCCCTAAATTGTTGTAAGAGATTCGTTACAGTTACATCCCCCTCAATTTCAACTAGAGTATCCCTGAATTGTCGTAAGAGATTCGTTACAGTTACATCCCTAACTTTATCTTTTTCTTGTCTACGTTTAAGTCGTTCCTTTACAGTCTTTTGACCGATTAGTCTATCTTAATAAATCAATGGTTCACTATTTTCTCCTAAACTAACAAAATCAGGGGTAAATGGAGTTGATGAAGCCGAACTTGCATTGACATGACCTTTTTGTTTCTTGTTTGACCTTTGATATTGACTTACACGCTTAAATTACCATTTGGGTTCTTTTCTTAAGATAACCCAACAATGTTCTAGTTGAAATCATTTGCCAACACAAGAAGCATACATTTGCAGAGCATCATTAATCTAGTAAATAAATTAATTAATTAAATAATGTTAAAATATATGTTAAATAATTTAACATAGAAATAAATATTAACATTACCCTTGATTCTTCGGTCATTCCACTTTACTGATGATTTTCAATTTGAGTAACAAGTCCAACAAATTTACCGACTTTTTTATTTATTTCTTGCCATCTACTTGAGATGCTTATTTGTGAATGATTATTCAAGTTTCCTTCATTGTTTACAAAGTAAGCATGTACGCAATCCCAAAACTGTTTTGTTTGTTGTTCAACTCTTGTAATTGGATCCTTGCTTGTATTTAGCCATGTAGAGACAGGTAAACAATCCTCCTTTGGTGAGAAATTTTTACTTCTTTATGATTTTTTTACCAATGGACATTTAAATTTGAGTAGTTTCTCTTCCTACTTATGAGCCACATGTTTTTAATGATGATAAAAGGTATGAGGCATGGCATAGTGTTATGTGCAAGGAAATTTAGGCCTTACGCGTTAACAGAACTTGTATCTTGGTGTTGTTTCACCCTTTGATGAATGTTGTTAGTAGTTAATGAGTGTATATAATTAAATGCAAGTTAATGGCAACATTGAGTGGTATAAGGCACCTTTAGTTGCTAAAGGTTTCACTTAGCAAGAAGGTATGAATCACTTTGAAACCTATAGTCCTGTTATAAAAAAAGTGACTGTTTGATTGGTCTTTTCCATTATGGTTTTGTATGATTGGAAAATTCATCAGCTTGATATCCATAATGTCTTTCTCAATGGTGTTCTTGATGAAGAGATCTACATGAAACAACTTTTAGCTTTTGTTGATTGCATAAGTCTCTATATAGTTTAAAACAGGTTCTCTGCGGGCTTGGTACACTAGTCTGAATAAGTTCTTGATATCTATTGGTTTTATTACCTCTAAGGTAGATACCTCATTATTTTTCTACTCTATTAGTGCCGATATTTGTTATTTTTTTGTTTATATTGATTATATTTTGCTTACGGGTATTAACTTTTTTTTTTACTTCAATGCTTCATACAGCTATTGAGCTCAGAATTTAAGTTTCGCGACTTGGATATTGTTCATTACTTTTTAGGTATTGAGATTTAGTCTGCTAGTACGAGTCTTATGCTCTGATAACATAAATATACATTTGACATCCTCACTTAAGCTTGCATGTTATCTTGCAAACTTGTTAATACTCCTATCTCTACATCTAAAGCTATTATAACACCAAATCATTTGTTTTTTTTATGCTACACACTTT
Organism: Populus ilicifolia; assembly: GCA_015708895.1. NCBI lineage: Eukaryota > Viridiplantae > Streptophyta > Magnoliopsida > Malpighiales > Salicaceae > Populus > Populus ilicifolia. Next base: position 289,584 of record SRLM01014271.1, read on the forward strand.
CATCAAATTATAAGTGCTTTTCAATATCTTACTTTTACAAGATCTGATATTTGCTTTTCTATTAACTAAGTTTGTCAGTTTATACATGCTCTTATATATTCTTACTAGATTATATTAAATGCATCTTCTATTATCTTAAGGGTACAACAACATATGAACTACATCTTACTCATGGTTCTTTCTTTGCACTTTATGACTTTACAGATACAGATTGGACATATAATATTAATGATAAAAAATCTATGAATGGTTATCTTGTGTTCTTTAGTCAAATACTAATTTCATGGAAATTGGGTAAATAATATATAATTGCTCACTCTTCTAGTGAAGCTGAGTACAAAACTATAGTTAATGACACTACTAAGGTTATTTGGCTTTAGTATTTCTTAACAAATCTTCATATTTTTTCTATTTCTACTCTTATCATTTGGTGTAATAACCTTGGTGTCACTTATTTATCTACAAATCCTGTTTTCCATGCGCACACAAAATATGTTAAAGTTGATTATTATTTTGTCCGCAATGGAGGTGCGAAGAAGAAAATTCAGATTTGTTTTATTTCCTTTTATAATCAACTTACAAATGTCTTTACTAAGCCACTTCTTGCTATCTCATTTACTACTTTTCATTTCAAACTTTGGGTTGATCTTCCACTCTCAGCTTAGGAGGTATGTTATAAAATGTACCTGTATAGAAAATATTATAGATATAATTTAATATTATAATCTCTACTATTACTATTATATATTGCCCTACATATAGGGATGAACATTTTTGGTCTGGTCTGGTTTTAGATCAAAATAAATAATTAAACTGAAATTATTTTTTTCAAGTTTTTTAAAACCGAACCAAATTGAAAACTGGTTTGAACTGACCATGTTCGGTTTGGTTTTTTTTTCCTTCCAACCGTATTTAAACCAAAATTATTTCAATTAAGTTTTTTTCTTGGTTTTTTTCATTAACCATATTTTTTCAAGAATTCTATTTTCATTTTGTTTTTGTTTTTTTCTAGGTATTTTCATTGGTCATATCTTTCAAGGATTCTATTTTCATCTTGTTTTTATTTTCACAACCCCGTGCTTATTTTCTTAGAAATCTTGACTTTCCCAACAAGCCATAAAAACATAAGAAAAATCAAAAGATATCTATATTATTAAAATGTAAAATCATCAAAATATTATTATTTAAATAAAAAAAGTGAATTACTGATAATTTACGTATATTCTCACTATCAATTAGTGCTAAACTTAATTTCAAATTATTATATTAACAATATCAACATCAAGCTTTTCTAGTTTAATATAATATTTTTTTTATTATTTATGGGTGAAAAATTCTATAATAATTATAAGATTATATAAAAAATAAAAAGAAGATGGATAAAAAAATTAAAAGCAAAAGTAAATAAAGGTGACTCATATAAGGATTAAAACAATTAAAAGCAAAAGTGTAAAGGGGCGATGCGCACCTTTTATAAAAAGTATATGGAGTAGAAGCTTAACAATTAAGGAGCATTAAAAAAAATCAAATAGGAAAGTCGTAAAGAGCCAAAAGAGAAGAGAGTTGTACAGAGGTAAGGGTGGGGCGACTGTTTTTATTTTCAGGGAATGATAATTTAGATTTGGAATTAAAAAAATTATTTATAAATTTTTTAAATATTAGTTTGATTAAATTAATTAGGTTTGATTTGATTTAATTAATTTCAAATATTAAAAATTAAAATTATATCAAACTGGAAATTTTTATTTTTTTATTTTTTATTTATTTAATTTTTGTTAGTTATTTTTATTTATTTTTTCAATTTAATTAGTTATTCGATTCTTTTAGTAACCCCAACCTACAAATGCAATCTCCACCGTCATCCTTAAGTAATATAACACAACTTCCATTAAAAAATTTTTTAAAAAAAACAAATGCTTTACACTCGCCGTCCAGAAACCAGCCAAAGGGTTCCATCCAGTGCTTGAGGGGACTTTGTCAAGACTATCTGTACTTAATTCATTTGAAATGTGACCGTTGCGTGTAAAATACTTTTTAGATTTTTCTTCATTGAAATATTCTTCATCTTGCCACGTCAACATGTGCACTTGTACGGATACATGTGAAAGTGTCGCCTCACGCCACTCGTATTTTTTTAAAAAAAAAATTCTTTTCAAGAATCTTTCGTTACATCGATATAAACCTAAACACCTTACTTTATAAAATGATTAATTTAGTCAGCAACCAATCTCACCGTGTTAGTTTTATTTTATATTTTAAAATATTTTTTAAAAATAATTTTTTAATATAAATTAATATTTTTTAATATTTTTAAACCATTTTAATATATTAATATTAAAAATAATTTTTTTTAAATTTTTTTTATATATTTATAAATAAAAACCAATAATAACAATAACCGCACACTTTAATACATTCTAAAAGCTAGATTAGTTGTGAAGAGCTAATATCTATAGACAAAATAAGGGATGTATCCTTTTTTTTGTTTTCAAAACATTTTAAATTTTTATTTTTTAAAATAAATATTTTATAATGTTTTTATACTATATTGATTTACTAATATGATATTAAAGATAATTTTAAAAAACTAAAAATATATTATTTTAATATATTTTAAAATAAAAAAATATTTTAAAAAACAGCACTTTTAAATTCAGAATATATTTATTTTTATGTTTTTAAAATGTTTTAAAAAAGGTTAATTTTTTGTTTTTAATTTCAAATTAATATTTTTTTTATATTTTCAGATTATATATTAATATTAAAAATAATTTTTTAAAAATAAAATAATAAAATTTTAATATATTTTTAAATAAAAAAATACTTCAAAAAACAACATTATTTTTATAATTTTAAAGAAAGTGACATTTTCTTGGGTAAATTTTCTCATCTGCTTATCTTTTAGAATTCTTTATTTATAGCTGGTATTATGATTTTTAAAATCACATTGACTCATTTACAAACCAACATTTATATAATATATAATAAAACTAATTAATAATTTGAAATTAGTTAAATTTGTTTTCAATCAAACATGTGTTAAATTAGTTGAATTCAGTAAAATCGGTAAAAACAATCAATTTCATGAGTTTAACAAAAATTAAGGCTTTATTTATTTAGAGAAAAATAGTTTTTTTTAGAAAGTGAATTTCTTGAAAGTATTTTTTAATATTTGATAGTGTAATGAAAAATGCACTGAAAAGTAATTTATTAATAATTTTTTAAAAAATTTATATAATATATGAAAAATATTTAATCACTTACAATAAAAGAATAAAATCTAAAAAATATAATGATGAATTTTTTTTATTATATCTTATATTCATGTATAGCTTATTTTATAAAATACAACTATATATGTCATGTAATATTATAAAGATATATACTTATAAAATTTTTCATATGTAAAATCTATTAATTTTTCTTTCAATTTTGAAAGCTTAAAATGTGTTTTTTTTTATATATATACGAAGAAAGCCAAATTAGTTTATGAGTTAGATATTTAAGTTTTTTTTTGTATGAAGATTTTTTTAAAAGATAAATAAATACAAAAATATTTTGATAGATTTTTTAAATAAAGATTTTTTTTTAAGGTATAGACAATTATTCCTTTAATATCCCTTAAATATATATCAAATAAGTATTAAGAAAAAAATATAAATATCTAACATCAAGCATAGTGATTTATAAATATTAATNTGAATGTCATCTACATATATACTAGTTCAAATTAACAAATATTAAAATAGAATTAAATAATTAAACATCCTTGAAAAATAATAAATACATAATTTTTTTTACTATGGTTAAATCATCTTCACAAACAGCTATGCAGTTAAATCATCTTCCTTTTCTCCTCCGCTAGCTGCTACTGGTACCGAGACAGGGTTGCTATTTGTAACCCTTCCCTTTCTGATTGAGCCCCTGTGGAATCAACTTGCCTCGTTTGATGATCGGCTACTACTATGGATCCATTTGGTTTCTCATCATTTGCTGCTGACCTAGAGCTAGGCTTCTTTCTATCAATATTTTTCTAGACTAGAAGTGAATATGGATCAATGGCAGAAAAGGGGAGACCATAGAATTTAATGATGCCAGGTTATAGAATTATCAGAACAACTTCTAACCTTCTCGTGGAAATATTCTTGATAAATGTCCTTGTAAGATGTCAGATTTTTGGATTAGAAGTAGTAGTGTCATTGCAGGGTTGAAGACGGTTTATATCTATTAAAGCTATTAAAATTCTTTATATCAGAAAGACGGGACACGAGGAGAATAAAGAGAAAGAGGGGTAGGAGGCGATGTAAAAAAATTAAAATTATTTGAAGTATTGTTTGTTTTATAATAAAATAGTAATAGTTATATTTATAATGTTTTAATTAAATATTATTAATATAAATATATATTTTTATAATTCTAATTTGAATTATTTAAAATCCACGAATATCATTTCCAACCATAAAAAACAAAAGTCTGGGATGCTCGCTTACCAGGTAGAAAATCCAGCAACTCGCTCGCAGTTTCAAATACCATTTTGCACTGCCACTGCCCTTCTTCAGTAGATCAGTAGAGAAGAATCCAATGGCAGAGATAAGTAATGATAAAATAGTGCCATTGCCTTGTGTAGTGGAGGAACTGATAGCCAAAATCTGTAGGGAGCAGAATCGAAGGCCGCTAGAAACCAATACCAGGTTGACACTGGCTTTGTTAGGGGAAGAAGTTGCTTTAAATATTCTCTGGAGAATTTCTGGTCAAGAGATTAGAAAAAGTTTTGACGGTTTCGTTCTGTACTTGGCCAAACAGTTCTCTCCTAATATCAATGCTTCTTCTTCTTCCCCCAACATAAACTCCTCCCTCTCCCCATCTCCTCAACAACCCAAGAATCGGAGCCCCATTACAACCACCCGTTTACTGATGAATTCTCAAAGTAATCTACTTATCTTTTATTTTTTCATTTCGAAATGCTAATCATCACTGTTTGGAAAACTTTTCTGTCTGTGAAGGTCAAAGATGCAATTCAGGTTCTGGATTGATTTTTTTTTTCCTTCCGTGGGGGCAATAATATAGGTGATTCTGGTGCTCAATCTCCAATTCCATGGAAGCTTGAAGGTTCACCAACCATGGATTCACAGAGACAGAGAGGAAGTGAGTCTACAACCAGTCAACATTTGGTGGCTTTGGGAGAGCTTGAGTTTAGAAAAGCCTTCCTTATCTTAAATTACCTTGGAGGGTAAGCTTTGCTTTGTTTTGCGGTTTCTGACGTTTTGCTAGCTGCTTGGTTGATAAGGTTTAATATATTCTCAAAATATCTACAGAAAAAATTTGGAAGAGGTGGTATCCGCCGATCAAATTAGGGGGTATAAGGATTTGCCAATGATAACATTTGAGTCAAAAATTTGGGAAGCTTTTGGATGCAGGAGAGATTATATAAAGGAAGAAGATCGTGTCAAGGTAGATATGTTATAAAACTATCTGGGTTTTATGCTCTTTAATTTGTTTAATTTTGAAATTCGAATGATTTGCGTGCTGCAGTCGCGGGTATGTAGTGAATATGTATGTGTAAATTGCTTATCTAGAATTGTAACTGATTATAATCCACTGTTTTTATTTTTTTTTGGTTGCTATACTGCAGTATTTTGATTGGGATTCTGGGAAAACACACATCTATCATTGTCATGTTAATCCGGATGGAAGTTATAGGTTCAAGGTTTGAATTTCTCCTTAATCACATGTTTATGCATACATGATAAAGAGAACCATCAATTGTTTTACTCTCCTGAAAAAAAAAACAAAAAACTGCTGGTGATTCATGATCAAATCTTTTCTATGCTGGAAATTTTGAATTTGGATGCTTTTTTCCCTTTCAACTTCATGCTTGTATCATCATGGTTAATTTTGTGTTATCATTTCTATGAAATTCGCTTGTAGGGAAACCTTTATCAATTCTTTTATTCCAGATGTTGATAACATGAAATGCTCCTTTCCAAGGGTTCGAAAACAATTATGTTATTTATTGTGTTATCCTACTGTTGATTATTGATTATTGAGAGAAACTACTGATGTGTTTTTACTGAAAGAAGACATGATTTTTGGGTTAGCATTGTAATATTCATTAAATTTATTTCAGGGACCTTACCTCTCCAAGCTGAGAAATGTCCTGCAAAGGACCTTGGGAGATGACAATATCTTGATGGTAAAGTTTGGGGAGGAAAAAGATGATAGAGATTCAGGGAGCAGTTCTCTGGATGATTATTTTTCCAAGTACAACAAGGTTCTTGGAGAAGGGATTCACGTTGGTTTGCGTTGTTACCGCTTTTTTGGTTAGTGTATAGATTGCTTCTTGTTTGATGAATATTGACTTTTGCAAGACCCTTTTTGAGACACTGCATTCTATATTAATAACATACACTATACACTTATAAGCATAAGTTTAAGATAACTCCATAGCATATTTGTTCCTTGTGTGGGAGAATTAACTTTGTACAATGCATTTAAATAGATAATCGTCAAAATCGCTATAAACGAGCTTTTACTTTCCTGTGTTACACTCTTAAGTCCTTTCGGTGTAATGAGATACCAGTGCCAGTCTAATATTTTTCCTTTCTTGTTTCTGTCCTTAAATGATAAGGCATTAGCTCATCATCTCAGTATGATTTGTACCATGCATTTCAAGAACTGTTTGTCATTGGGCCTCTGTAATAGATAGCTAATGGATTCTTATACAAACTCATCTTTAAGAAAAAAAGATTGTTTTTGATCCATGCTCTCAGATCCATTGCAAAATTGGTTAGTTTCACTTGTTTTGTAATGAAATTAAGTATTACAACCATTTGAATCATAGTTTCACTTCTAAAAGTAGATATTTGGGCAAAAACTGTCACTTACATGTGTCACGGTACTGTGGCAGGTGATATTGTGTCATACATGGTCTTCTGAACATCTTTTGTTTGTTTTTGAATCCTTCAAGGATAATCATTTTGTTTAACTGACATTGGCTGTTGACCAGTGTTTAAAGATGGAGGCAAAGAAGAAAAAAAGAAAGACCCAACCACTTCTCCTGTCAAGTGTTTTTTTGTCCGCATGGAATCTGTTGCATCGATTGATAATCAAGACTATATTTTGAACGGGAAAACAATCCGTCAAGCTAGATCTATTTTTATGCATGTGGACAATTTGTCTAGTTTGTCCAACTATATGGCTAGGTTGGTGACACTATGATCTCCTTTTCTATATTTGAGAACCATATTTAAACATGCTCTGTTAGCGATTTGAGATTAACATTCTTTGAAGAGACTCAGGCTTTCGCTGATTTTGTCAAAGACCATGAATCTGGAAGTTGATTTATCCTGTGTAGATATCAAGACAATAGATGATGAACCATGCCGGGTGCGACTTATATGTTGATTTTTTTTTCTTTTTTTTTTCAAATCATGGCTTGTTATTTGCTAGGTATGTGTGGACATGCACAGATTATTACCTGTTTGTCTATTCAATTTACTGTTCCTGTTGTTGCAGGATAAAGATGGTAATGTTGTTTATGGTACAGATGGGAAACCTCTTATATATACAGATGGAACTGGGTTTATATCTCATGATTTGGCTTTGAAATGCCCAAAGAATCAATTCAAAGGAACTTGCCTCCGAGCTTCCAATATTGAGGTTTTTTGTTAAGAGCTTGATTTCATTGTGCAATATGTCAAGTGAATTCTATTTAAAGAACGACAAGTATCATTTTCTCTAAATTAATATGAACATAGATGTTTGATGATCATACTTTAGCTTTTATAATTTAATGTTTTGTTTTGTGTATGGTAACCACCCACTCTAAGTTTGACAATGATCCATTGATAATCAAAATTCTAACTCTAGGAAAAGAAATAGAAAGAAAATGGGTGAGTCAAAATAAATGAATATCTTCTCTTTATGTTTTCCACCAACTATTTTTCATTGAAGCTTGTTTCCAGTCATTGAAAATTTCCTTATCCTAACCCTTTTGTTGCATCAATGCACGGGTATCCAAGGCATTGTCAAAGAATACTTCTTCCAACACAAGGATAACCAGTGGGACTTTCACATTATTATTAGTAATAGCTGAATAATCGAGAATAAAAACTATCTCATTGCTTCTACTATGTAGGAGCTCACTAGAGGAGGGTTGGTTTAATAATTTAGATGTTAACATGTTTGTTCACTATTTTCCTTTTATGATGTGTGTGCTCGATCTCATTCCTCAGATTTATAGCATTATGTTTACTTATGATTTATCCCATCTATTTTTTTTCTCCTTACCCTAGAACTGATACTGGTTCTTTTCTGAGTATATAATTTATGGAGGCAATGTTTTACCTCATTGCTGCTTTATTCCATCCACATGTTGATGTTTTTTTTTTTTGGATAAACAGAACTTTTCATGTTTTGGCTCATTTGTTTTTTTCCCCTTCACTGCTAGAGAGTAAATGTACATAATGAAGTCATGGAGCAATATCCAGAATATTGCAATGGGGATCCAGTATGTGCATCTCAGTCATTGCTAGTTTCTGTGGCTTTAAAAGTCTATTGTTTATTTGAGGACTTCGAATGAATTATCTTTTCATTTCTTTTTTCAAGCCTTTGCTGATCCAGTTTCGTCTCTTTAATAATGGTAGTGCTGTCAAGGGAACTTTCCTTGTGAATAAGAAGGTATAGTTCTGGAATTTTGTATTCCATTGAAATAATAATGAGTTGATTTTTTTGATTGATGTCCTCTCGTGTTCTTTTGCATCATGTTTTGTCATGTTCGTGAGATCTAAACTATTAAATTCAAAATCAATGGGCATTACTTTAATGCATGTTAAAATGATTATTATATTTTTTGCTTCACCAAATCTAGTCATTAAATTCAAAATTAATGGTGACATTTGGAACATGATTGGTTATATTCCCTTAGGAACACAAGAGGATCCAAACATTACTTTTTTGTCCATATTGAAGGTTCATTGATGCCAGTCTGGTACAACTATGATTTTAAAATTTTAGAGAATTTTCACATGTTAATACAGTTGATGTACTCTCTCTGAATCATGAGGTTTCTAAAACTTTGAAGATTATTGGATCTTTAGTTTGATGCATAGGAGTGATTGTAATTTCTCTTGTTTCAGAGAAGTAATGGCTTTTGATGTAAGATTATTAGGGTTGGAGAGGGAATTGAACCTAACAATCTATATGCAGGTGAACTGAAGCTGTCCAAATGACCAGAAGTTTCTAAAAGAAATTTACATCATATGAAATTACATACTATCTATTTATCTACTTTGGGACAATAAATGTTTGGTTGAATAACTAACAATTATGGTTCCGTCACTGTCAGAATGGAACAATTTTCTTTGAGGCTGGAGCGGTACGAAGCTTAACTGATGACCATGTGAACATGATGATTGCAAAATTGAATATTATGCAATTTATATTCACACTCTCCTTCTGAATGCTTTGATCTACTTATTTTTCTTCTGCAAAATTATCCTTTCTCACCACTATTGCCTCCATTTCTGATCTAAATTGCATACAACAATATCTGCATCAGCAATGTAGTATGGGTTGATATGACATTTGAATTGAAATTGGTGGACCTTTATGCCGGATTTTTCTGTTATGACATGGCATATTAATAAATCATTCACGTTACTTTAAGAAGAAAGTTTTGAAATCCAATAACTGGTGGTTTATTGATGGTCCCGTCCAGAGTTTGTGGATAACCTGGTTCCTATCTAGCTAATTTCATTCTTGATCTTGTTTGTGTTTTTGATATCTGATTATTATTTCCATGTATTTTATAGCTTACTCGTCGAACTCTGCATATAAGGCCTTCTATGATTAAGGTTGAGACGAATCCAAAACTATCAAGTACTTTTTCAAAAAATTCATTGGAGATAGTTGGAACCAGGTAGTTATGATTTTTGTTCTTTATTATTTCCTGTTTGTATGTTCTCTCAGTTGATGTTGTGTTTTGGTTTCTAACTGAACAACTGAAGTACCATAATTATCAGATTTGTTTGAATTGCCCCTACCTTTCAACTAGGCTTTCATTATATATAGGAAAAGTAGTGCTGTTGTGCTGTACATAGTAATAATTACAAAGAGGAAATCTAGGAAGCTAAATAAAGTAAGGTAAATTTCCTATTTAAGCATTTACAGCTGTATGCTTGATTTCAGCCTTTTTATTGACAATAATAATACAAATTTTTTTTATTGTAAGTTACAAAACTTGATATTCTGTTCAGTAGTTGGACATGAGTTTTTGCAATTATGTTTGAAAGAAGCTGCCAGCAAGTTGGACTGGCTTGGAAGCATTGTGATGTATCTTGAAATAAACTTACTGATATAGAGAACTCAATGGTCTGCCTTTTTTATCACTAACTATGATTTATCCAATGAAAGAAAAATGTGGTGACATTCTTACTTTCCATCTTGCAGCTCTCGACCAAAGAAAACGGTCCTTTCAAAGAATTTAATCGCACTTCTTAGCTATGGTGGTGTTCCAGAAGAGTTTTTTATGGGAATATTGAATAATGCTCTGGAAGATGCCCACGGCATTCTCTCAAACAAAAATGCAGCTCTACGAGGTAGTTTCCTTTATAAGAAGTGTTTGTTTTAGGTTTTCCTTCTGATTCTGGTTTCTTCTTTGAAGATTAAGCTGGTCAGCAATGCCATTGATTATACATCAACTTCTTCTGTTTTGCTATTTCTTTGTGGATCCTTCCTGGCCATTTCAGGAAGGATTTTTATGCTTTATTATCTTGATTTTATTTTCATGGATTTTACTCTTTTACAACTTGTTTTAATCTTCCCAGGAGATTGTTTGTAATGACAATTCTGGTGTCCTCTGTTGAGCTGGTCATTCATTGATTTATTTATCTATATTTGTATGTTAATTTATTTTTTATTCTCAATGTTTCCAACTCCTATTAAGTAACTGTAACAAAAGTTTTTCTTTGCACTGATCAGTTGCACTTAATTATGGGGATATGGATGATAACATTGTGGCAACAATGATTGGCTGTGGGATTCCACTAGAAGAACCGTATTTGCAACATCGGTTGTCAATACTGATGAAGCAAGAAAAGAAGAGTCTGAAAGGAGGAAAAATACCTGTGCCTGAATCATATTATTTGATGGGGACAGCTGATCCAACTGGACTCTTGGAGAGTGATGAAGTTTGCATAATACTGTACGTTTGTTATTGGCATGTTTCTTTACTATTAATGTGACAAATATATACATACAAATTATCATTTAAGAATCCGGATTTGAAAGTCACAAGATTTGTTCTATGCCTGGCTATTATGTATGTGCATGGTTTACCCCTATACACACCCCCATCGTTGCAATTTTGGATTGAAGTTATCAATGTAATTATGAGGTTCTTTCTTTCTTGATGGAAAACATGCAGAGATTGTGGACAGATTTCAGGGGAGGTATTAGTCTATCGGAATCCAGGTTTACATTTTGGAGATATACATATTTTAAAGGCTAAATATGTAAGGGAGTTGGAAGATTTTGTTGGAAATGCAAAGTATGCTATATTTTTCCCATGCAAAGGACCACGGTCTTTGGCAGATGAGATGTCAGGTGGTGATTTTGATGGTGACATGTTTTTTGTGTCAAGAAATCCTCAGGTCAGTGCTATTTTCTCGATCTTTGGAAGAATATCCCTTTCTCGTATTTATTTCATTCCATTTAGGAGGAAAAGAAAATAAAAATTGCTTTGTGTGTGTTTGGGAGATGTTTTTAGGAGTCAGGTTCTTCAGCCATTCTCTTATTTCCATTTATTTGTGTAAGTTTAGTTATTCCTTTATTCTGGAACATCTTATTGCTCCATTTGGGTATTCACCTCATTTTCAGGTAGTGCTTTCAGAAAACGAGTTGGTAGTTTATTCTCTCATCTCTTTCAAGTGACGTTGAACCTTCAGGACCTATTCAGTAGCAGAAACGGAGGCTATTAATAGGATGTCTTTTTCATGTTCCCAAATTTGGGAAACTCAACTAAGATGCTTTCTCAGTTTCAATTGTTTCACAAATGAAAGAACAAGGATTATTTTGTTGTTTGGCCTTTTCATATTTGATTAATGTTGTTTTTTTATTATATAAATATAATAATTTTTTTTTAATGAGTTAATGAGTAGAAGAATTTTTTAGAATATTATTCAAGTATAAAGTTAAAATGATATGCAAATAGAAAAAAAGATTTAGAGCTTTGTTTCTTGACTATTCTCTCAATTTTCTATTGAAACAACTATGACATAGGCGGCATTTTTAGATGAAAATTTTGTTTCCGCATCATTTTAACTTTTTACTAGCATCTCCGAGGAATAATTATAGCTAGTGTCTGTTAAAGTGACAAACCATCACTGCTTTTATAGTGATAACCTACTGGTATCTGGCAAATAAAACCTCTAGAAACTATCGCTTTTAATTTGTTAATGCTACCATGTTTACTGATGATGGAACCTGTGTTTACTGATGATGGAACCTTTTTACGTATATTTTCCTTCACTCCTTATGGTGCATCTCTTTGAGACTCCTTCATGTGTATGTCATTTCATGTGCTTGAGTTTATTTCATACCAGTGATCAACTGAGAGTGTTTGTATGTCTTTGAAAGTTTGGTCTTGTATAAATAAATGTTTAAGTTCTGTTTCTAACTGAGTGGAGTATGTATGGTTTCAAAAATTAATCATTTGCAATCTCTTTTCTCTTCAGCTTCTGGGATACTTTAAACAAACGGAACCTTGGACACCTTCTAGTTCAACCCCTAATGTGCCTAACAGAAAACCAAGTGAATTCTCTGATGACGAGTTGGAGGTTGAGCTTTTCAAACTATTTTTGAGGAACAGGTTTCAGCCAAGGTAAACACCTGAATGCATAATAAGATAATCTTTTGCAACCAGTCAGCCACAATGCTTCATTTTTGTCCGTCACATGTCTCTCTCGTTTTTAGTGTTGATTAGAAAAAATAATTTTTTTTGAACTAGGATGCTACACTTTTTCCCTCTAATCTCAATATATGAATTTATTTATTGATGGAATATCACATTAGTGATGTAATGTTGAAATTGTACATTATTTATTGAGTTATGTGGGTTGTTTACCCTTTTGAACAGGCCCAAGTCTCAAACATTTCTTGCTCTGGGGTTTGAAAATTTGTTTTCATACTTGTATGAAAGATGAAAATCTACTATGCTAGCTTAGGTTAGAGTATCCGGTCCCAAGCCTGGATAAAAGAGTAGGGTTGGGGTAGGTTTACAGCCAGCATAAAACTGTCATTTCAATGGTTTGGATCCTTTTGATCTAAACTTGTATGAAATATGAAGGCATGTAATCTATTTTAGTTATGTATCTTCATCACAATGTTCAATGCATCAAAGCTTTTGGCTACTTTCAGTTCTACTGTGGGGGTGGCAGCGGATAGCTGGCTGGCAATGATGGATCGGCTTCTAGCATTGGGAAATGATTGCACAGAAGAGATAGCTTGTGTGAAAGAAAATATCAATCTGTTGATTGATATATACTATGATGCTATAGATGCTCCAAAGAGAGGTGGAAGAAGGGTTAGTTTCCTACCTTACTGGCTGTCAAATGTACACTAACTAAAGTTTTCTTATTTCTTCTGAACTGGATGAAATGAATTATGGGTTATGTTTACTTTAAGATGATCACTTGTCCCAATATTTTTGTGAACATGGCAAAGAAGATTGAATTCCCTGATGCCTTGTCTGCAAGCATTTTGAACTTCTAAGTTTCTGCTTCTTGATATAATATGAAGATCAGCTTTACCAATTTCATGTGCTTTAAAATATTATTTAGTTCCAATTGCATATTCATTCTCTGGAATCTTGCTGGAATATGAAGATCAGCTTTACCAATATCATGATCAGGGGGGGGCTACCTTGCTGGAATGAAACTAATCGCTAGATGTGGTTTTCCTTACTGGCTGGCACTTGGCAGTACTCGAGATGGAGAAATTATAACACTGCATATGTCAGCACATTTGATTGTTTCTTTTCCTTAGATATAAATCAGAAAAATTACTATAAATTTTTTTCTGTGGTTGAGGAATAAAAAGCACTGAATACATGCAGAATGGCTATTCTTCAAATGAGCAAATAAAATGAAGGTTACCATATACTCAGCCATTTGGAGGGATTTGATGTGTAGAAGTCACAAAGTTTGTGTTTTTGGTGATTATGTGTATGGATAAAGATGCTCTAATTTGCATTATTCTTGAGGAGTCTAGTTTCGGGTGGTTTCTTTGATGATATTCAATTTGAAGTAATTTGTTAATATTTTGAAATCAACAAGACTTTTCCTACTTTTAAACAGATTGAAGTTCCAGAAGGCTTGAAGGCAGAGCTGTTCCCACGTTTTATGGGAAAAAATGAAAAGAAAACCTATCGATCTACTTCCATATTGGGAAAAATTTATGATAAAGTGAAAGCATATGAAGACATGGATCTGTCATCAAATGGTGAGGGTTTTATGAATCTAAAGATTGAAGCTATGAACCTCCTGTGGTGGTTAAATTTCTCAGGACATGAAAATTATTTGAAGATTTTTGTCTTTTAGCATTTACAAATATTATCATTAAATTGAGTTTTATTGATGCTTTTTCAATCCGTTAGATGTTTGGAAACTCCCTTGCTTTGACGATGAAGTTCACGAGTTGTACCTTGTGAAGTGGAAGGAACTCTACGGTCAATACAGGAAGGAGATGTGCATTGCTCTAAAGGCTGGTGAAGAGAGCAACGACAAGGCTAATGAAGTAATAAAGAAATACAAGGAGGTCAGTTTATCATTTCTTATTAATCCTTTCCTTTTAAAATAGTCTTGATGCCGCCTTTTGCTTCCACCTTCACTGACTTATCATCATCTCATATAGTTATTATATGAAGCCGCGGAATTTAATTTGAGCAAACGAAGAGATGAGGAAATCTTCGAGGAGGCCATGGCTCTGTATCAGGTTTCTTACAATCATGCCAAGAGCCAAGGAGTTGTAGGAAATTGCAGTTTTGCCTGGAGAGTCGCAGGTTTAGCTCTTTGCTCGCTCAACGTTTTGAAGAATCAGGGTGAAAGACCTATGATATGTTCGCCATCTGCTCTGAAAGCGATTTTGTAGTTTAGACTATAAATAATGTTGTGGTAATATAGCATAAAGATTTATGGTAATGGAATGGATGAGTGTTGGGTTTTTTTTAAAATATATATATATATATATACATATATATACAATAAAAATAATAAATTTAATATTTTTTTGGGAATACCAGGGCTTTGTTGCATCGATCTCAAGGTTATTTAGAATTTACACGAATATTATTTAAATATTGAGGACTCTCATTCCAAATAAAATTAAGTTTTAGAGTTCTTTATGCATTCAAAATCTTCCTGATAGATTGTTTATTTCTTGATTGATTATGGCTCTTAACAGAATTCTTTTAAAGTAACTAATTCCTGGACTGACTTCATCTTTTTCTTCCCTTTATTTTGTTGTCATCAAGCTTTTTTTTCTATAATTGACATGTTGATGTTACTAAAC